>VZSR01000520.1:48733485-48751325 GCA_013398615.1 Brachypodius melanocephalos | reverse complement strand
GGAGCAGCCTGGGACAGTGGGAGGTGTCCCTGCCCATGGAGCTGGATGGGATTTAAGGTCCTTCCAGCCCAAAGCATTCCATAATTCCATTCTATTCAAGTCCATTCCATATTTTATACAGGAAGATGTCTGCCTGGAATGGCTTTGGAGTCATTAGAGTGCCTGATTAACACCTCATTAGCAGCATAATTAGCAGTGCCTGGCCCTCAGCTAATCCTCAGCTCCTGATGGATGCTGAGCGCTGCTTCCAGGAGGTTGGTGGCAAAAAAGGAGAAAAAAATGAGGATAATAAAACTCCGAGGGATTCCCACCTTTCCACGGCCACTGTTCCTTAAATCCCTTAATTCAGGTGTCACAGGATTGGAGCTTTTGGCGTTTTCAGGGCATTCCATAGAATGCCAGACTGGTTTGGGTTCAAAGGGACCTTAAATCCCATCCCATCCTACATCTCCCACTATCCCAAGCCCTGTCCAACCTGGCCTTGGACACATCCAAGGGCAAATCCTGAACCATGAGCTCCCTCTCCAAGCGTTTTTCCTGGCTGGGTTTTTGGTGACCACTAAAAATCCTCCCCCACTCAGGAAATATTCCCTACAAACTCACATTCCCTAGGGAGCAGGGAGAAAAAAAAAGTCCCTTATCCAGTGCTTCATTCCCGAAAAAACCTACCCCAACTCCAAATCATTCTTGTAATCCCAACTGCCCTTCAAGCCCCTTGGAAATGGGACATGCATTCCAAGATTTATTAAAATGAAAGGCCTGAGATCCTGCAAAAATCGATTCCCCAGAGGTTGTGTAATCCTTGTTCCCAGAGGAATTAGGCTGGAAATGTCAAGGATTACTGAGCACAGCAAAACCACAAATTTTTGCTGCCTCCCAAAGAAAGCGGGATTTAGATCCCTCCTCGAAATGTCATTTTATGGCTATTTTTTATTAATTTTCACCGCATAATTAAGCAATGTGAGGGAAGCATTGTGTCCTGGCAGGATTAGAGGGAATAATGGGGATTAGGAAAGGCCTGGAGCCACTCCAGTAATACTTTAATCCTTGCAAATACACCCCTGGCCTCCTGGCAGGAAAAAAAGGAAAAAAAAGAAAAAAAAAAAGGCAATGTGTCAAAAAACCCCCTCCAACAGGAATAATAAACATTCCCTAGGGAGACAAATCTGGCAGTGCTACATCCAGAGAGCAGGAATATTTTAACTCCACAAAAATAACCGATGGATTAGGAGCAGGAATGGATTTGTCTGTGCATTTTAGAGGCCAGGCTCAGTCCCAGCTCATTTTGTCCCAAATTGGTCCTGTTCCCAAAAATCTGGTGAAATCTATCCCTAAAACAGATTGGATAATTCTGGTTTGGCTTGGAGTTTTTTTAGGGAAGCAAGGCTGAAACCAAACATTATTGCTGAGATGTTTGTGTGACCCACCTTCCACAAATCTTTATGGAATTGGGTGGGATGGGAACAGAGAGGTTCAAGTCTTGGAGTGTAAATCCAGTTTATTTGTTATAATTCCAAGGGGAGCTTGGATGGGGCTTGGAGCAACCTTGGGATAGTGGAAGGGGTCCCTGCCCATGGGCAAGCTGAGCTTTAAGAACTTTTCCAACCCCAGCCCTGCGGGATTCTGTGATCCCAGCAGAAATGTGGATAACACAGGCTCTGTTCATATCCATGAGATGTGCCCTGGCGTCTCTTCCAGGCCCAATGTGGAGCCAAAATCCAATTTCCATGAGCGAAGCTGGAGCACATCAATGGGATGAGGAAAGTTCTCCTCCCCTGAATATCCCAGGGACGGGATCATGGCCTGTGGAATGAGGTTGTGAGATCCAACGGGATCATGGGATATTTTAGGCTGAAGAACAGGAGATGGGGAAATTCCTCTTTTTTAAAGTGTGAATTCCAATGTGCTCCCATTTGTCACCACCTGTGGAGAGCTTGGGAACTCTGAGTTTTCCCTCAGGAATCCGTTTGGATATGTGCTTACACTGACAGGTGTTTTCCTGTGTTTCCTTCTTTCTTGTTTTCCCTGCCCTTTTCCATCATGGAAACGACCTCCATGATTTTCCACAGGATGTCACGTGTGGAATGGAATTTCCACCGTGGAAAATGCCACCATCCATTTTGCTGATTGGATTGGTGACCTCCTATGGAAAATCATGGAGGCCTTTTCTGTGATGGAAAAAGACAGGGAAAACAGGGACAGGGAAACACCACAAGGAACAGAACGTGTTTTCATTTCCATGGCCTCATTTCACCCGTGGGAAAAGCCCTGAAGGGTTCCAGGAGGGTTTGTCCCCACACGGACCAATGGGGACAGTGGCACCTGGGCTGTGCCAGTGCTGGGGTGGCACCGGGACTGGAATCCCCAGGTACAGGACATGAAGGGGTTGGAGAGTGTCCAGGGAAGGGAATGGGGCTGGGAAAGGGATTGGAAAACTCCCGAGGGAGCTGGGAAGGGGCTGAGCCTGGAGCAAAGGAGGCTCAGGGGGGACCTTGTGGCTCTGCACAAGTCCCTGCCAGGAGGGGACAGCCGGGGGGGTCGGGCTGTGCTGGCAGGGAACAGGGACAGGAGGAGAGGGAACAGGGCGGGGTTTAATTTGGCTGTTATGGAAAATTTCTTCATGGAAAGTGTGGACAGGTAGTGGAACCCCAGGGCAGGGATGGAGCCCCCATTCCTGAAGGGATTTAAAGCCCTGTGGAGGTGGCACCTGGGGACATGGGCAGGGGTGGCCTTGGCAGTGCTGGGGAGTGGCTGGACTCCATGATTCTAGAGGGCTTTTCCAACACAAACAATTCCATGATTCTAAGATTTAGTCCCAGTAGAAGAGCTGGACAAGACCAGGAATACCCAGGCCACGCCTGCAGCAGAGAATGGATGTCAATCCCAAAAGTCCTGATGGGCACCGTCCACCTGGACCATGTATCCAACAATGACGAGAAATTTGGGATCATCATCTGGTTGGATCTCAGGGTGCTGTGAGAGCTCCATGTGTCCATCCCTCCATTCCCACATGGCACAGGAGGAGTTCTTGGGAACATCCTGCTCTGGCAGGGCACGCACACCCTCATTTTTGGTCTTCCCAGGGACTAAATGGGAATTATGGAAAGCCAAAGAAAGGGATTTCGACCCTCAGCTGTCCATGAAGCTGGAAAAACTCTGCTGGGACCAGTCAAGGCAAGGGCTGGCCTCAGTAGGGAAGAGGGTGGCCGAGCCTCTTCCTGCTCTAATTAAGACTTTTCCATACTTAACTTAGTGGAGGGATAGGGGAACACATTCCCACATCTTCACACCTCCCAGGAAGGCAGGGACACATGGAACAGGGAATATCCCTCACCAAACCCCATCCCCCGCCTTCATCCCGGCAGATCCGGGAGCAGAAAACACCGGAGAGGACAGAAAATACTGCTGGCAATGGAAAAGGTAACGAAAAAATCTGGAGTGGTTTCTTTTTTCTTTATAAAATGTACATAAAGAACATGAAACCCTTGAGGTAAAAGTGAGAGCAGTTTGGAACTCAACCAGATACAGACCCAACAATGACCCGAAATCAATCTACAAGTGGAAGGTGTAGGAAAAATAAGAGAGCAAGTTTGGGCTCTGTACAACTTGTGGAGATCGTTAAAATGTCCTCGTTATGCTATGTACATTAAATACATCCAATTACAGGTATTTATAGGGTATTTACAGACACAAACACCACGTTTGTCCCCTTTGCAGCTGGAGTGTGCAGCAGATCTGAGCGTTCCTGAGAAGGTGCTGAGGCTCTACGCTCTTACTCTCAATAATTTGTGTCTCTTCAACCTATTTTTGTGGTCGTATTCCTCCAAAAATTCCTCAGGCATGGTTGTTGCAGTGGTCCTGTTTTTCCCTCCCACCTGTGGAAGGTGAAGGTTGCCTGCAAAAATCCTGGATCCCGAGGGATGGGCAGGAATATTCCTCCAGTTGCAGCCATGACCTTGGCGGTGAGCAAAGCTCAAGGTTCACTTGTCCAACATTCCAGTCTCTTTCTCAATGCGAAAAAAGAAATCTTAGAGAGGCTGGAAAAGGAAGGAAATTGGTTTGTAAATCACCTGTCACAGGTCCTGTAAGGTGACATCCAACGTGAACGTGTCACACAAGAGACCACCGGGCAGGAGAGGCCACGTCAGGATGCACAGACCCTTCCATCCCAACCCATCCCAACCCATCCATCCAGACCCATCCAGAGGGAATACAAATGGTCCTATTTACGTTTGAGTTTCTTATCGGGAATCTGAGATGGATTTTATTGTCAGGTGTTGGAACAACTGCCCAGGGCAGTGGGGAATTCCCGTTCCTGGAGGGATTTCAGAGCCCTGTGGATGTGGCACTTGGGGACATGGATCAGTGGTGGCCTTGGTTGCGCTGGGGCATGGTTGGACTCAATGTTCTTGGAGCTAATTCCCAACCTAAATGATCCCATGATTATGGTGCTCTCAGTGGGAAATGACTGGTGGATCATGGCTGAACTGGGATGTTTTAGGGAATTGGAGGAGAGGCACTCAGGGAAGAGGGAATTCCTCCTCACACCTGCAGAGTCCATGGTGTTCTCTGGTGTCTCCCTCAGTCTGTTCTCATTTGAGTTTTAGTGTCACACAAAATATCCAAGGCCAGGTTGGATGGGCTTGGAGAAGCTGGAATAGTGGAAGGATCCCTGCCCATGGAAGGGGTGGGATCAGATGGGATTTAAGATCCTTTCCAACCCTAACCAGTCTGTGATTCTGGGATGTGTTGGATACAAGCTCCCCAATCTGACAGATCCAAAGGAAAACTAGATAATATTTTAATAAGGAACAGCAGGATCCCAAATTCAATCCCAAATTCCCTTCGTTTGGGTTAATGATCGCTCCTGTCTTTGGTCATACAGAGCACAATTCCCTGCCTGCACCAACATTCCCATGGGATCTGGGGGTGACACCGTCAGGGATTTAAGGACAGGTGACATAAAACCTCTGAACACCAAAAATCCCATGATTGTGGGATGGCAGGAGCTGCAGGTCCCTAAAATCCTTTGCACGAGGGATAATCCAGTGACTTCATTCCTTCCCTGCTGACTGACACCGGAATCGTGGTGGAGCACATAAAAAGGGAAAAACATTCCCACAGCGCTGCTTATTTTCCATTAAAAATTTTTAAAAATAATTTGAAATGTAAAAATAACATTTTTTATGGCTTTTGATAATTTTATGGGAAAATCCAAGAATTATTCCAGATGGCTCCCAATCTCTTTATTATCATGGGAGTGCTTGTAACTCCAAACTGGAGGGAGGTTTTTATGGAAATGCTTCAAAAAGCCGTTTTCCTAATGTATCAGACATTTCTGGGGGAGGATGAGAGTTTCAATTACCCTTCAATTTAAGAAAAAACCCCATTCCCAGCAGGTAAACTCTCCCAAAATAAAACCAGGACAACTTCTTCCACTCAGCATGGAAAAAAACAGGATCCTTCTTTCTACAAAGGGAATTCACTGCCCTGACTGGGCAGGAAAAGAGAAAATGCACAAGAAGTTGATGATTGACTTTGCTGTAAAGTTTGGGGATCCCAACCACCCCAAAGCTGATTATTCCATCTCCATGGTGGATGCAGTGGGAATTCCAGTGCTGGATGTCAAGGAAAGCTCTGGGATCAGTGGAGGTTGGGACTTGCAGATTTTTGGGGGCCGGAAGACGCAGCTCCATCACCTTTGGGAGATCCAGCAGTTCCCGTCCCAAATTAAAAGGAAATTTCACACTCGCAGGCATTTCTGGCCTTCAAATCCTGATTGTGCATCCATGATGTCATTGGAATGGGTTTATTCCCCTCTAATCCATGTTTTTATCCCTCCTCGTGTCCCATCCAGCATCCAGGCCAGGCTGGAGAAGAGGTTGGTTGGCAGCATGGTGAGATCCAAATGTTCCATGATTTTTTGTGGGATTCAGGCTGTCCAGAGAAGGTGCCCCTGGATCCCTGGCAGTGCCCAGGGCCAGGTTGGACATTGGGCTTGGAGCAGCCTGGGACAGTGGGAGGTGTCCCTGCCATGGCAGGGGTGGCACTGGGTGGGATTTGAGGTCCCTTTCACCCAAACTACTCCATAATTCTACAATTCCATGATTTCCTATTCAATGTGCTTTGTGAAAGAAAAAGGGAATTTCTCCAATGCCATCCTTATCCTCCCAGATTGGCCTGAAAAAGAACTGAAAAAAACCTGGAAAACTTCTGTGCTCCACCCTCCTCTGCTTTGGGAACATCCAGATAATTCCTGCAGCCATCCCATCAAACCCAGCCTCTTTTCCCAACATCCCAGGACTTCAGTTGCTGCACAATTCAGTATTTGATGTCCAGTTTAAAAATCCATAAGGGACATTTCGAGGTTGGATACCCCAGAACTGAATCAGAGGGGTTTCAAATTCCGGGGAACTGCCGGTTCCAACTGCCTTTGATCGCTGATCCAACATTTCCCCATCCATTTTCAGTCCAAAGTGTAAAATAAAATAAGAACCAAGAGTAGGAAATCCGTATCTCAATTTGTTCTTCTTTTTCATGGCCTGGCGTAAAATTCCATTTCCTTTTCAGGGCTTTATTTTGGAAATGTAAAAGAAGATAAAAATACTCCTAAAGTCAACATCAGGAAGAGAAATCCTGCTTTTCCTAGCACTTCCTGCACCCCAGAGTAAAATGGGAACAGGCATGGGAATACATCTCCTTTCCCACAAAAACCTGGGATTTCCAGGATACACGGATTATGCTGCCCTGAAAAAAGACATTTGTGGTCTTTGCCAATTGAAATTCTTTATCAAGTATTCCATGGGAGTGAGGGAAAGGAAAATCCAAATGGAAAGAGAAAACACAAATTTCAACCAGCAGTTTTATCTTGGGATCCAGACAGTGGAGCGGGATCTCCTGTTCCTTATCATCCCAGTCCTCTATCACAGGGCACTTCCCAAATCCTGACTTCCCACAGAGTTCCCATCATGCCACCATCACCAGCCCTGAGCTCTGCCCTGTGCCTGGAAAATTCATCTCCAACGAGCATCCAAGATTCAGTTTGGATTTTTGGGGGAAATTTGGGTGAAAATCAGGGAAGTGTTTTAAAGGCGATGGAATGCTTCCTGTTCTCCTTCAGCCTGGTCTGTGGCAGGTGTCCCTGCCTGTGGGGTTGGAATGGGATGAGATTTAAAGTCCCTTCCAACCAAAACCTTCTGGGATTCTGTGGAAATGATGGACAGACAGCCACTCTGCTTCCCAGCAGATCCAGCCCTTCCAAATGGAATCCTGCCAAAATCAGCCATGGAGAAGCCTCTTGGCTCACCCCTCAGTTCCGTGGCTCTCAGGAGATATCCATGGGAAGATGCACAGCAAGGTTTGGATCCTGAGTTCTGAAACACATCAACCTCCACAGGAAAATCTGCCTCGGAAAAACCTGCCTGCACAGGAAAATCACGCCTGACCTGCTCCTCCATCCATCCTTCCATCCCCAGGTAAAATCCAGAGCTTCCAATGAGAAATTTGGTGATTTGTGTTAAGGGTGTTGAACACCTCGGTCCATCGGGACCCAAGAGTTCCAGATCCCACAGGCCACCGGACTCAGAATTCCCACCATCTTCCAAACCCCATGGTCCATGCAGAGCTCCAACTTTCTTCCAAATCCCATGGTCCATCCAGACTTGGAGTTCCAAATTTCTTCCAAACCCTATGGTCCATCCAGACTCAGAGTTCCCACCGCTTTGCAAACCCCACAGGTCTTCAGACTCCGAGTTCCCATTGTCGCCTAAACCCCACAGACCATCCAGCCTTGGAGTTCCCACTTTCTTCCAAACACCCCAGTCCATTAGGCTCAGAATTCCCACTGTCTTCCAAACCACAGAGTCCATCCAGATTTGGAGCTTCCACCGTCTTCCAAGACTCAGAGTTCCCACCATCTTCCAAACCTCATGGTCCATCAGAGTCAGAGCCACTGTTTTCCAAACCCCATAGTCCATCCAGATTTGGAGCTTCCCACTTTGTTTCAAACCCCATGGTCCATCCACACTCATCCAGAGCTCCCATTGTTTTCCAAACTCCACAGTCCATCCAGATTTGGAGCTCCCACCGTCTTCCAAACCCCACAGTCCATCCGGTCTTGGAGTTCCCACTTCCAAACAGAGCGAGGTCCTTATAACCCCAAGGGTGTGGGTTTGATCCCTGTATGGACCATTCAGTTCAGATTTGGACTCGATGATCCTTGCAGGTCCCTTCCAACCCAGAATATTCCACGATTCCAGGGATGAGCTTCAAGCTCCCTTCCAACCTAAACCATCCTGAGATTCTCTGAAAATGTCCTGACTTGCAGCTCCAACCATTTTCTGAGCAGAGGAACTTAAGGACACCAAAACTGCCTAAAAACCAGGGAGCCAAGAGCATCCTGGGAATGCTTCAGGGAATGCCCCTGAGCACCACCAGTATGGACCAGTACAACACCAGTTGGCACCAGTTTGACCAAGGAAAGCCCTGCCAGGCCCTCAACAAACACACGCACCACGGGGCTGCCTTACCTGGAAAGAGGCTTTATTGAACAGAGCTGGAAAATTATCTCTTCAGTGGAATTACTGAATTTGCACAAACATTTCTCTACAGAATAAAAAAAAATCAAGCCTTGTCATTGTTTTACTGCATCTCGTTGTGCTTGTTATACTCATATTTGCAATTATTATACTCATCTTTTGTTTGTTTTCCCATTTGTACTCCAATTATTTGCATATCAGGTTTCGTTTTTCAATCCTAGGGTGTTGAGAGAACACAGAATAATAATAATAATAATTATAATAATTATAATAATAATATTCTTCTTTAGACAAAAGTACTTTTTTTTTTTTTAAATGAAGTTAAAAGCTGAGATAATTTAAGGAAAAAAGGTCTTCAAATTTCATAACCAACTGGAAGGGAACTTTACAATGCAGTGGAAAACCGGCACGTGTTCGGGTAGCTCGAACCCATTTTCGTACAGCTTTAATTTTTTTTTTTTTCTCCTTGTAAAAGTGGATTATTTTTAATTTTTTTTTCTTAAATTTTTGTTTTGTTTTGTTTTGTTTGAATTTCGCTACAATAACAAAATAATCTTTCGCCCTCTGCGCCGAGCCTGGCTCCGGGGCAGAGGCAGAGCCCCCTCGGGGCGTCCGGAACTCCGGATGTCGGGAGCCATCCCAACGGAGGGGGAGAGTAGGAAAATCATCCCGTGTTTCACCACCTTCTGCACCAAGTGTGTGTCTGAACCACCGTTGTTCCTCTGGTTGACCCACTGGAGAACCTGAAACGACGACGACGACGACAGGACGTGCTGCTGCCACGGCAGCACCCACGGGAGCTGTTTCGAACGGGTGAGAAGCTGAAAGGCCATGGCTGTCTGGAAGGTCGCACGACACGGATCTCATCCCAAAGGCTTTTTCCACAGCGGCTTTAGGTCCATCCGTCCTTCTCCAGAAGCGGCTCCGTCTCCTTGCCTGCACACCCAGGCTCCAGAGTTTGTTTAGAAAAGAGTTTGCACAACCCACCTTTTTTTTTTTTTTTTTTAGCGGTGCAAAGCTTCCGTGTCGAAATCATCGTTATTACATTTATTATAATTTTTTTTATTTTTATTCTTTATATATATATTTATATATATATAGTTCTTTTTTGATTTTTTTTGTGTTTTTTTGTTTTGTTTTTTTTTAAATCAGGCTTGTTTCATTGAAGGCACTTGGTTTCCATGGCAATTTATAAAAGACGGTGGTTTGGTTTCTTCACTTCCGTAGAGCTGATGACTCCGGTGGGGAGGGGACAGGGATCTTCCAGCGGCCGCGAGCAAACTCCCAGTGAAGCCTCGTGACAAATGTGAGCCCGGGTGGCACATCCTGGATGGGAATGCATGCAAAAGGAGACAGCACACAGTCACCAAGCAGAGCCGTGAGGAATGGAGCGGGAACGTCTGCAAACAGCCCCGATCCCGGGTTGTCCTCGGGGGGAGGTGACAGCCGAAGTAGAAACGGCCGACATTTGTTTAACTCTACGCTAAAAACCTTCGGGAAGGGAAAATGAACGCCAGCTCTTCACGTACCCTGTTTACAGCGAGGTGTTTCTCTCTCTCTGTGTTTGTATTTCCTCTCTCTCGCTCTCTCTCCTTCCTCTGGTTTTTTCGGCAGGCCATTCGGTTTCCATGGTAACAAGCAAACGATTCATTTGAAACAAAACCAGCCATGACTTTGTGCTTTGACAAGGGTTTCTAGAGCTCTTTGCCGAGAGTCCAACCAGGTGATGCTGAATTCATCAGTGACCACAAAAAGCACCTGAAAGTCTCTTCCTTACTTAGGCCAGGTCTCGGTCTCAAGCTTGGTTCTTAGCGAGTTCCACTCCCGTGATGCCTTTTCAAGCCCCCAGTGCTTTCTTAATCTGTTTTACTTTAATTTTTTTTTTTAATTACTTATTTACGTATTTATTTAACTTTCGAGTCAGTCAGTGGAGGAATCTTTGGTAGTTTGTTTGGAAATGTCCATTTTACAAAGACTCTTTCTTCATGCCAGTGCCTGGTGAATCTCTTGTAGCCTCTGCCAGGATAAGGTCACCTCTGATGACTTAAGACAGACATGAGGATGAGGAGTGGGAGGAGTCGTATATGTGCTAATGGCCCAACAGCACCTGATCGTAGATCTACAAAAAGGGGAGAAAAACAGAATTAAAGAGGTGCTCACACCCCCTCGGCATTGCCGCAGTGCTCCAAAGTCACCTCCCACCAGGAGGGGACAAGGACAACCCTCACCAACTGGACTGGGATGAAAATCCACCTGGCTGTGTAGTTACCTCTGTTTTAATGCTCACACAGGGTGGAAGGATGAGACAGAGCCCTCAGGGGATCCCAGCACTGATTCCCATGGATTTCACATTGTTTGGGGCCCCTGGACATTGTTTTGATGGTTTTTTTATCTGCTTGAGTGTCTCACCGCTCTCACCTCCGCCTCACACCCACCCAGCACCTCCCCATCTGAGCAAAGCACTCCCAAGGACAACATTCCACTTTTGACCTTCTAAGTGAACCAGAGCAGGGGTTGCTCTGCTGGCAAAGATCCATTTGGGAAGCAGAAAGACAAGGAAGCAGCTTGTGGGGAAGGGAAGAGGCGCTTACTGTTGGCCGGTTGGTCTGATTTCATACACTCTCCTTCCACAATGGACACGTCGTCAATAGCAATGTCCCCTTCGATTCCAGGGCCACGGATCCCTTCAAAGATGAGCTGGAAAAGAGAAGAGCAAACGGGTGATAAATAATTTTTTTTTTTTTAAAGTCTAGCAGAGCAGAAGGGGATGAATAAAAAGATGTCCAGAAGATCGGTGGGGGATGAATATAAAAGGCTCTGTTGTGTTTGGCTTGGCCATGAGGATGGGCTTGGAATGTTCTACAGACACTTTTGGGGTGGGAAAGTCAATTCAGTGGGATTGGAATGTCCTACAGACACTTTTGGGGTGGGAAGACCAATTAAGTGGATTTGGGATGTTCTACAGACACTTTTGGGGTGGGAAGACCAATTGAGTGAGTTTGGAATGTTCTACAGACACTTTTGGGCTTGGAAAACAAATTCAGCCAAGTTCTCATCAACTTGAGGGTACACAAGGAGCGGGTGTGAGCTCTGAGGGCTTTTCCTCTTTGGAATGAGCTGGAAATCATCCTCAGTGGTCACCTGGTGTGCCCAGGGCAGCTCCACCACTGGGTGCTGTGGTTGTGTGGAGACAACATTCCCAGAGCAGGGATTCAATGGAATTAAAGCTTTAAGGAGATTGCTTTCCCCAGAAATTCCTGCCACCTGAAGAGCACAACTCGAGAAATGTGTTGAAGCACTGAGTGTCCACTCAAATTCAGACTCCATGACAACACTCAGGAGCCACGGAAATTCCATGGAAAACAGCTTTCTGGCAAAGAGCAGGATTCAATGGAATTAAAGCTTTAAAACTGGAGATGTTTTTCCCAGAAATTCCTGCTGCCTGAAGAACATAACTTGAGGAATGTGCTGAAGGACTGAGCTCAAATTCAGACTCCATTCAGACTCAGGAGCCAGAAAAATTCTACGGAAAACTGAGATTTCTGGCAAAGAGCAGCATCCAATGGAATTAAAGCTTTAAGGAGATTTTTCCATGAAATTCCTGCCACCTGAGGTGAATGAAAGATGCAGCTCCATCACTTTTGGGGGAACCAGCAGTTCCTGTCCCAAATTAAAAAGAAATTTCACATTCGCAGGCATTTCTGGCCTTCAAATCCTGATTGTGCATCCATGATATCATTGGAATGGGTTTATTCCTTTCTAATCCATGTTTTTATCCCTCCTCGTGTCCCATCCAGGATCCAAGCAGAGGCACAACTTGAGGAACGTGTTGGAGGTCTGAGCTTCCACTCAAGTTTAAATTCCATGGAAACACACAGGAGCCAGAGAAACTCCGTGGAAAACTGAGATTTCTGGCTCTGGGTGGGTCTCCTGTGTGGATTCTGACATCCCACATGTCCTGCTGGGGCAGGAATTGGTGGCAGGGACAGCCCCACTTCTCTCCTGCCCTTTTTAAAACAGAAACCAGCACAAAAAGAAAGGACTTTTCTTCAAATTAAGACACTTGCAAGTATCTGATTTCAGATTGTGGAAGTAAATTCCATGCTAGGATCTATTTTTCCCAACAGGTGGGTTCTCATCAGGTTTAGAAGCTTCGATTCCATCTAGGAATGGTTTTTCAGAGGAATTGGGATGAGTTTTATCACAGCGAGGGACGCAGTGGAGATTTTATTCCATTTTAGGAGGAACTTCAACCTCTGCTGAGTGGATCACTGGGATTTTCAAGTCCTGTTGATCATTTTCTCTCCAACATTCCTTGTCTAAAACCGAACTGCTGGAAGAGGAAACAGTGCCTGGATCTCGAGAGGAAAACCTCTCCTCCCCCAAAATCCAGCCCCTGGATTTTGCTGGATTTTGTTCCTCCTTGGCAGCAGGAACAACACCAATCAGTGGAGTTGAAAGTCCAATTTTTCCTGACAATGGAAAACAATTTCCAGCCTAAAGGGCTGTGTCCAAACACAACAGGCAGCCTTTAATTAAAAGCTGCATTTGGCAGGGATGTCGGTGCCCTCGGAGAGGGGCTGCTCCACGCTCAGAACAAATCACGGCGCAGGAGCTGGCAGGGCACGGAGCAGATCCCAGCCTGCAGCTCCCAGGGATGGGCAGGAGGTGCCAGCTGAGCAGAATTCCCTATCAGTAGCCCCCCAAAAAATCCCCATTTTTCTTTTGGAAAGATGTTGTCAAAAATGTTGCATCATCTGGAGCTCAGGCAGCCAGGGGGTGGCACTGACCCAACAGGAGGGACCAGAACCTGCTGATCCCAATCCTTTGGGATAAATCCTGGCATTTTTAATTGGATACTGCAATATTTAGATCCTAAATTAGCAATAAATCCAATCCCAATCATCCAGACCATCACTGTGTCCCAGTGCTCAAACCTGAATTAAAATTGACATTTCCTGGGTGACAGAACCAACGTGTCCCTCTCTTTTTTTAGGGCTCTCTATTTTTGGGGTGTCCATTCTTTAAAAAATATTGAATATCCGAACATCTGAGCTGGATTTATGCAATTTTTTGAGATTTAAAGCACTGCAGTCCTCCCAGTTCCTCACGACAAAAGCTTTGTTCTATATCACAGCGACTGACAAGGTATAAAATCCCTTACCCCTGTAAATTACCCTATAAAAAGTTTTAATTTCCATGTCACTGCAGTGTTTTATGGCAAAGATTCACTTCCATTCCCTCTCCTTAAATTTAACTGGGAGCTTTATATTCCTTCCTATTTACGCTCCTCAATGGCAAATAAAATTTGCTTCGATGCAAGAGATGCTTAAAAAAAAAAAAAAAAAAAAGGTAATTTAAGGCTCCAAGAGCTCTGACATTTATTTGTTATATTTGGTCAGAGCTTTACATTTGTTGTATGCTGAAACCTTTAAACACAACAATGTAAGAGGTGAAAAACAGCCAAGGAGAGGAGGAGCTTCCCTTTGGAATTCCACCCCTCTGGATTGCTGCTGACAAATCCTTTGCATTTTCCTGCCCAAGGGAATCATCTAAAGCCCTTCCCAGGTCTCCAAAACCCCCTCAGAGCCTTCAAATCCACCTCTTCCTGCCCTTTCCCAGGGCATGTATTATGTTCAGATAGTAAATCGCTTCTCTCTCCTTCAAAATTCTTGGATTTATCCCAACTTCCCCGATGAAAAATTCACCCACTCCCATCTTTCTGTGCCTGGCCTGAGCTCTGAGTGTTCCTGAGCTCTGCAATTCCTCTTCTCCCCATTCCTGACACTTTGTTCCCATCAAACATCCCACACTCCCAGCCTGGAACACCTCCCAATATCCCAGGCTGCTCCAGCCCCAGTGTCCAACCTGGCCTTGGGCACTGCCAGGGATCCAGAGGCAGCCACAGCAAATTTGGGAATTCCAGCCCAGACAGGAATTCCCAATCCCCAATCTCCCACCCCAATCTCCCCTTTTCCAATCTGAAGCCATTCCCTGTGTCCTGTCCCTCCATCCCTTGTCCCCAGTCCCTCTCCAGCTCTCCTGGAGCCCCTTCAGGCCCTGCCAGGGGCTCTGAGCTCTCCCTGGAGCCTTCTCCTCTCCAGGGGAACATTCCCAGCTCTCTCATGTCCCACTGTACCTCACATATCCCTGTCCTCAATTTTCCTCTAATTCCCATCCTTGGAATTGCTCTGCAATCCCATGGACCAAACCATTTCTCTCCTGTCAATGCCTCTCATGTGTGGAAATGAAAACAAAGGGTCAGGCTCAGGAATTCCCTGAAAATAAAGGAAGTGAAACCCAGTGTGGATTTTTAGAGGAGCAGCTCGGATTTGCACTGAAGGAATCTTCCAAGGCCAGGTTGGACATTGGGGCTTGGAGCACCCTGGGACATGCGGAGGTGTCCCTGCCATGGCAGGAGCGGGATGGGATGGGATTGAATGGGATTGAATAGGGTGGGATTCAGTGGGATGGGATTCAATAGGATGGGACTTAATGGGATGGGATTCAGTGGGATGAGATTCAAGGTCACTTCAAACCCAAACCTTCCCCAAAAATACATTTCCTCCCCTAGGAGCCCTGGAGGTGACAGAGAGGACTCAGAGAAGAACCCTGCACTCAGGGCTTGTGACGCCCCCATTCCATGAGGACATTCCCAGCCTCACCCACGGCAGGACCTGCTGCCAGCAGCTGCTTTTTTGGGAATGTTCCAGCTCCAAACAGCTGCCGGCGTGCCCGGGAACTGCCCCCAAAGGTCCATCAGCACCTCACTGTCCACCCCAGCACGAAATGTGTGAAAAACCTGTCACCACCCGCTGTGTCTCATGCTCCCAGCCAGCATTCCCAGATCATTCCTTTTCTGGCAGAAAATCCAAGTATTTCCAAAGCCCTCTACCACAGGGGCCCTAAGCCATTTCTCCCAGTGAATAATTTCATATTCCACTTGCTAATCTGAAATCAAAACCCGCTGGAATCGCTCCCAGCATCTTTGGGAAGCTGGGAGGTGTTTTGAGCTCAGGCATTATTAAGCTCCATGGTGCTCAAGGGAAGCAATTATCTGTCCAGGAGCTGGGAAATCCCAAAGAAAAGAGCCAACATTCCCAGTCTCCCTCCCAATCCCAAATTCCTGGCTCCTGGAGGTGCCAGCCTTACCTGGAATGAGGTGGGGGGGTTGATGTTGACCCGGGCTTGGTTCCAGTGCTGCCCCTTATTCCCACTCGAGGACCACAGGGGGTTTTCTATGGCAGTCTGACCCTTGAGCCGCAGGTAAACATTCAAACTTCCTGGAAAACAGGAGGAGAACTGGAGTTGGGGAGGCTCTGCCTGGAGCAGGGGTGGCTGCAGCTCCCTCCTCACCCCTTTTCCATGGATCTGAGCTGCGGGGATTTCTTGGCATTAAATTCAAAACCTTTTCAATTCGATGATGACCTCATGGTGCCGAGGACCTCTCCCTATCTCCAGGGAAATTTCAGCCCTTTCCTCCCAGAATCCCAAGAGCTGACCAGCAGGCACAGAACCTGAGCTGGAGAAACTGGGAAGGCATTTTAATTATTTTAAATAGGAATATTCTCCACTGGATGCCACCAGGATCCCTCAGTTTTAGGAAAGGACAATGAAGCGTCATTTCCCTTAAATCCCAAGGTTTAATTTCCCAATTTCCCAATCCCAAGATCAATCCACACCAGGAACAGAGCATGATTCCAGCATCACATCCTGTTTTCTTAGGGATCATTCCAAGCATTATTGGAAATGTAGAAACAATTTGATGAGCATTGTTTTGGGATCAAAGTTCTTTGTCCTTGAAACTTGAGAATAACAACCCTGGTACTGCTTGGGAATGTTCTGGATCCCACAGCACAGGGATGATAAATGAGATATTGGGAAGGAATTCTTGGCTGGGAAGGTGAGGATGAGCTGGGCTGGAATTCCCAGAGCAGCTGTGGCTGCTCCCTGGAATTGTCCAAGGTTGGACATTGAGGCTTGGAGCAGCCTGGGATGGTGGGAGGTGTCCCTGCCCATGGAATGGGTGCAATGAGATGGGATTTAAGATCCTTCCAGCCCAAACCTTTCCAGGATTCTGAGGTGTTTGGAGCTCAGTTAGCAGCTCCTACCCTGCCCCGGTGGATAAATCCATGAGCTGGGAATGTTTAAGCCAAGAGCTGCCCTGACTGCCAGGATTCATTCCCAAAGGGGGATTGGAAGCTCCTCTCCACATTGGCACCAAATTCCAAAGCCACAGTGAGGGGTCAAGATTTGGGACAGCTGGTGATGAAAGAGTTAATCCATCCCAGCAATGGGATTTGGAATTATCCATGGGGGATTAATCCTTAATAAAAGGTAATTCCAAAAAAATCTATTCCCAATTCAAGATTTCTCAGAGAATCGTCGGAATTGGAGGCACCTCTGGAGCTCATCCCATCCAAAGCACGGCTTCATTAAAGCAGGTGCTTAGGAGCAGACACAGCTGGAGACTGGAATCTCCAAGGGCAGGGATTTCCCAACCTTCCCGAGAAACCTGTGCCAGTGTTTGACTCTTTCCAGCTAAAAAAAAAAAAGTGGTTTTATGTTTTAAGTGGAATTGTCTCTGTTTCGATTTATTGCCGTTGTCGCTTTTCCTGTCCCTGAGCATCCCTGAGCTTCTTCATGTTCTTCCTTCAGGAATTTATTCGATGGATAAAACCCTCCTGAGCCTTTCCAAGGCCAGACTAGATGGGATTTGGAGCACTCTGGGGTATTGGAAGGTGTCCCTGCCCATGGAAAGGGTTGGAACAGGATGAGTTTAAGGTCTCTTCCCACTCAAACCAGTCTGGGATTCTGGGATTCAAAATTCAGAATTTGGAACACTAGCTAAAATTATGAGAACTGTATTTTTTTTAAAAAAACCCAAAAGATCAAAATGATATCCAGCAATTTAGAATCTTGGGAACTCACAGCCACATTTCCAGGAATAAATCCAGTGGAATTGTGGTCACTGCGACCTGGGGTCGGATTCTTCCTTGCCAAAATTCAAGGATTTCCACAGGGAAGTGGGGATCTCAGAAAAAAACATCCCCAAATCTAAGGACAGAAACTTGCTGGGGAGGAAATCCAGGGAAAAAAACCCCAAATCCCACTGGTTTTGGACAAACCTCAGTGCCTGTTTTCTTTATGTTATCCCAAATAAATCTACACTCCAAATATTTTCCAGGGATTCCAGACACACTCTACCCTTTCAGCCTTTACGTTTGCAATTTGCTCTTCATAACACACTGTAAATAAATGACCAGATCTTGCAATTTCTATATTTTCTCTCAGCATGGAATG
>VZSR01000520.1:48713885-48725037 GCA_013398615.1 Brachypodius melanocephalos | reverse complement strand
AAAAGTAAAAAATAATTCAGGTGTCATCTCGTTATTGGATAATTTATGCTTAAAAGATCTTGGAAAGAGTTAGAGAGGAATCCATTTTCTACTTTGTTAGTCAGAACTCACAGCTTGTGAGCCTGTAACATGGATAAGAATTAATAAACATCTGAGTCCAAACATGAACACTGCATCTCCCGAGCGTTTAATCCCAGCTCGAACAGAAGAAACGAAGACAAAAAACCAACACTCCCCTTCCTTTTGGGAATGACCATGCCCATGACATTATTCCAAGACTGGGAATGACCACACCATTCCAGGAGCATTCCAGAACATTCCCAGATCCCTTTTCCTGGGATATGGAACCCTTACCGCTGTATTTGATGACGCGGATGGTGGAGTCGCCCTCCCCGAAGCGCGTGATGGGCGTCAGGCGCACCTCGTAGGCCTCGGGCTTGATCAGCTCCGTGAGGTTGTAGGTGATCAACTCCCCCTTCTGGATATTCCCATTCACCGTGATCTCCTGCTCCCACCAGCGCTGCTGGCCCGCCTGGAATCCAAAGGGGTCAAAGGTCAGAGGTTTGGGGATTTTTCTCTGCAGTAGAAAGCAGAGCAGACTTGGGCAACCATCAAAATTCCAAAAGACTCAACAAAGAATACAAAAAGGGATTTAACAAGGAACGAGTTTCTTGAACCATGAAATATTTCTGTAACAAACCACACCAAAAATAGGGAATATTTCTTCCAGAGGCCAGTCCTCCCTGCCAGCTGCCCATCCTCTCCCCACAGAAATCCAACAGCCCTTGGATGTGTTTTGGGGCAGGAAATGTGTGTGGGAGCAGACACCGGGCCAACCTCCAAAATTCCAACAGAATTAGAGATGCAACAAGGAATGAACCTCCTGGATTATCCCAATGTGGAGAATTTCTGTAACAAACCACACCAAAAATCGGGACTATTTCTTCCAGAGATCCAATGGCCCTTGGATGTGTTTTGGGGCAGGAAAAGTGGGAAGTTCCCCCAGTTCCTGAGGATTTTTGATGCTCACCAGGCAGGGATTACAGCCAAGGACCAAGGGCCAGTTTGTGGTGATAAAGTTTTAAAAAATAAATAGAATTAAGCTTTTAAAGCCACCTTTTATGTTGTTATGTCAATGATATCTGTGAGGACCGTAGGACAAAAATTAAAAATATTCTCCATTCCACCTCATCTTTGGCTAAGGAATCACAGCAACAGAGATTTCCCGAAGAATTTTGATAATTCACAAGGAAAAGTTGCAATTACCCAAACCAGACATGAATCGCTATCAAACTCAGCCTCTGCTTTGAATCCTTGCCCTTCTTTCCAGAAACAATAAAATCTCCATTATTTTCTCCTTTTGGAAAGGAAAAAAATTGGATTTTTCCTGTCAGGATTATCCCTCCAAAGCCAGGGTTGGATATTGATATTTCTCCATAGGAAGCAACACAGATTTTGACTATTTTTTTCCCCTCTCAATCAACACTAGCTCTGCTTTAATCCTTATTTTTCACCATGGAAACAAACAAACAACAACAAAAAAATCGAAAACAACAGAAAATTGTCGCTGTGTTGGATGGAAAACAACTCTGAATTTCCAGCTCTTCTGTGAAATAAATAAATACATAAATATATAAAAGAAATATAGAAATATAGAGATATACACATATAACATTTAGAAATATATAAAGAAATATAAAAATATATAAAATAAATATATCAACATATTAATATATCAATATACCAATACATCAATAAATCAATATATCAACATATAAATATATAAATAATAAATATCTAAATATATTGATATAAATAAAGAAATTCAGGATCTTCCACACCCAGCTTTGGTTTTCCCACTTGGAAAACCAACCCAGCATTGGAAAAGGAGCCATAATTCCAAGAGCCGCTTCTCAAATTGGAGAAACATCAAAAACCCAGGATGAAAAATATGGAAATAATTGAAAAGCAGTGGATCCCAGGACACCCAGAAAATAAGATTTAATTCCTACAACACCTTGGGGTGCTGGAAACTCCCAGCACTGAACTGGAGATGCTCTGATTCAAAGCTGGAAGCATCCAAGGCTGTTTCCCTTGGAGATCTGGGAATCGCTTTGGCTCCCCTAGATGGGAAAGAGCCAAATCCTCATCACCACTTCCCAAAATTCCCTGCACAGCCCATCCCTAATGTTGAGCTTGTGCTTTTTTTTTTCCATGAAAAAGCTAAGATTGAGGCTTCCAAGAGGAAATCCGCAAGAAACAACCATAAAACACAACGCTGCACCTCAATTCCTGCATCCAGAGCTGGAATATCCACAAGAACCAGGGTTTGGTTGGAAAAGGAAATTTTGAAGGGAAAAAAGTCTGATAATCAAGGCCCTTTTTCTCACAAAGATGAGGATGAAACTCAGGTGGGGAATCGACTTGGGCCAAGCTGGAATTACGGTTTTCCAACTGCGAGGAATTGGCTTGGGCCAAGCTGGAATTACGGTTTTCCAGCAGTGAGGAACTGACTTGGGCCAAGATGGAATAACAATTTTCCAGTGGTTTGGGAATATTTATGAAGCTCTGAGGAAAAATGGGAGCGGTTCCTGGAGTATTAATTTGCATTATCTTGTAATTAAATAAGCAGAGAATATCGACGCTCAAACAACTTGAAGCACAGGAGGTTTCTCTGGGACAGGACTCCTTTTTTTCCTTGGAATATTTAGGAATCTTTGCTCCCAAAGGAGACAGAAAAGCAAAAAAAGGGCTTTAAAGGGGGCAGATTTTTATTCCAGAAGCTTGGAACCACCCTGGTGCTGCCAATAAAAGGAAGTTTATCCCACATCTTTAGTTGGAAAACTCTATTCTCTTAAAGCCTTGGATTTCTGGATTTCCTGAGCAGCCAGCACAGGGACCAGAGCTGCACGCCCTTCCTGCCTGCTCTGGAAAAATCTCCCTGGTTCAGTTCACTTTCATCCTGCTGACAGGAAATATCCAAGAGCGGGAGGCGCTTGCTCGCCTGGCGGTCCACGGATGCTGGGAGTCGCGAAACGTCGTTTGTTGGGAAAAAATGGGAATCTGGCTTTGGGGACAGGGAAAGCGTGGGGAGGAAACATCTCCACGAGGTGCCAGAAGTGGTTGGAGCAGGTCCAAGATGTCCAGGTGAAGCTCCTGGAAAAGCACAAGGACCTTCATGGCTGCTCCAAAGCGAGCTCCGTGAGGCAGGAGCTGGAAGGGGAGATCCAAAAGTGGATTTGTCTGGGTGGATAAAATTCCAGGAGTAGGGAAACCCTCTGAGGGACATTTGGTGTGGAAAAGAGATTTGTAGAGAATTTTAAAAGTTTGACAAAACTCTCACATAGTGTGGATCTTTATGCAAACTTTGAGATAAAAAATGCTGACTTAGAAATGCCATGAGATAGGACAGACGTTGTTGAGAGAGAAATAAAACCAGAATCAAGTTTCAAATTATAATTTTACAAATAGACTGGATATTTTAGAGAAATAAAATTATGAAAAATGTATTGTAGCAAGGTTTACGAAGGGTATTTTTAGATTATTGCCTTGAAAGCATTAGAAGCATTGTGTGGTAAAATTAATAGACTAAAAAAATGTTTGTAATGTATTATAATTAAATGAAAATTAAATAAAAATTAAATAGTTTAACTTCTGATTTTAATGATATAAATCATAACATCTGTACCTTCACATGAAAGTAAAAATAGAATAAAAGTCTTTAAATCACCTCTCAAGGACACCATCTCTAAGTCAGAAAAAGGAATAATCCAACTATTTGGGACCATTTTTTACACCCTTGGAAAACATTTTTTTGGAAGAAGCTGCCCAGGGAAGCACTGGAGTTGCCATCCTGGCAGCGTGGATGTGGCACTTGGGGACACAGATTTGTGGTGGCTTTGGCAGTGCTGGGGAATTGTTGGATTTGCTGGTCTGAGGGGTCTTTTCCAGCCTAAACATTCCATGACTGGACACTTAATAAAATCAGCTCCTGGAGCGTTGGTGTCTCCAAAGGCTGACCAGGGATGCTTGGGAAAGGAAAAAACTGGGAAGAATCTGGGTCACTGATTTCGAAACCAAATCCAAAAATGCATCACTGAAATGCAAAAATGAAATGCAAAAACGCCCCCATGGAATGCATTCCTGTTGGAATAGTCTTCAGAGGGCTCCTAAGGAGATGGGAAAATGTCCCTTTTGTGCAGGAATGTCTCATTGCAGACCTTGGCACATTCCCAAGGAAGCTGAGGGTGACCAAATCCAGGCAGTTCCCCCTTGGGGACACCCAGGTTGTCCCCATCCTTCAGCTCCAGGTAGCTCCAAATGGAGGAGCTCAGCAGGAATGGAAATTCCCTGTGCTCCACACTCCCTTTTCCATAAAAACTCCATGCAGGAGGATTTGAAATCTCCTGAGCTGCTCTGGGATCCACACCAGGTGTCCTGACACTGCCACGTGTCCCAGTTTTGTGGCTGATTCCTTTGGCCACCAAATAAATCCCAAAGCAAATCCCAGTGTTCCAAGGGCAGATGGAGTGAGGTCCCACCAGGAAACTCCCAGAGCCCAAAGGCTCTCAAAGACAAGCCCATGGTCCTGGTGGATCCCTTCCAGCTCCTTTTCCATAAAAGCTCCATGCAGGAGGATTTGGAACCTCCTGAGCTGTTCTAGGATCCAGACCAGAGGTTCTGATGGTGTCACATGAGGATTTTATGGCTGATTCCCCACAGATACTTGAGGAGATCTTAAATCCCATCCTGGATGGGCAGGGACACCTCCCACTATCTCAGGCTGCTCCAACCTGGCCTTGGACATTCCAGCAATCCAGGTGAAGCCACAGGTGCTCTGGGAATTCCAGCCAAGACCCTCCCCACCATCCCAGCCAGGAATTCCTTCCCAAGATCCCATTAAATCTCTCATTAACTCTCACCTTTTCCAATCCAAAGCCATTCCCTGTGTCCTGTCCCTCCATCCCTTGTCCCCAGTCCCTCTCCAGCTCTCCTGGAGCCCCTTCAGGGCCTGCCAGGGGCTCTGAGCTCTCCCTGGATTTTTCCTTTCTCCAGCTGAACATTCCCAGCTCTCCCAGCCTTTCCCCACAGGAGTTCCAACCCCCAGCTCTGAGCTCCTTACGACAAAATCAGCAGAAATCAAGTTTCCACCATCAGTATTTCCCTGATCCAGCTGAAGCTCAGAACCAGTTTTTGGTCACCAGGATGAGCCCTGGCCCGACCCCACCCTCCCCTGGCTCTTTGCAAACGCAGCCCCAGAGCTGTGAAGAAGCAGCACAGGAGGAACCAGCCCTGAAAAGTGGAATTCGGGAATCACAACCATTCCTGCTCTGATTTAATTTCTCCAAAGCCAGGAGCGTCAATAAAAAAAAAACCCCAAAACCGTGTCCCTGCATGTCACAATCTCTTTTTTAAAAAATTATTGTTTTTGGCCAAATTCTCCCTCTCTCATTCCACAAAAAAAAAAACCAACAAAGGCTCTCCAGGTTTCCAAAATCAATGCGTGCAGGGCAATCTTTGGGACAGAAAATATTCCCTCGGAGGGGAAAGATTAAAATCCTTTATGGGAACAACACAAGGAATATTCCAATAAAAATGTGGAGTTCCAGCTCTCTCTCTTTCCTCATTGAATTAATTGCTACAAATACAATTGTCATGACTGGTTCTGAAGAAAAAATTTGATATTTTTCATGTCCCAGAGCAAATCCAATGAATTTGCTGGAAATTCCCAGCTTGTGAACGTTTTCCCCTTCGGAGCAGATGTGATCCTCATGATCCTCAGAGAAGGAATCTGCAGAATTCCCGCTTTTCATGTCTGAAATGCGCTCCAATAAATCCTGGGGGACTTCAGTTCCCACTTTCCCATCTTTCCTTTCTCACTCCATAGGCAGAAAAGCGACAATTCCCTATTTTTGTGACAATTCCCTATTTTTGTGACAATTCCCTATTTTTGTGACAATTCTCTGGTTTTGTGACAATTCCCTATTTTTGTGACAATTCCCTATTTTTGTGACAATTCTCTGTTTTTGTGACATTTCCCTATTTTCGTGACAATTCCTTATTTCTGTAACTCTTCTTCCTGCCTCTCTTGGCTTCCCTGATTTGTCGTTAAGCTGAGCTTAATTATTTTAGCAAATAATATTTATGTAAAACTATCTGTGATGGGGTTTTTTTGGAATTCTCCTTAACCAATTCTTGGAATTCCAGAGGTTTTCCCTGTGTCCTGCTTTCCCAGCACCGAATCCCTCTCTGAGAACAGGAATATTGAGAAGGAATTCCTGGCTGGGAAGGTGAGGAGAGGCTAGAGTTCCCAAAGAAACAGAGCTTGGGAGAGGAAAAAATGAGAATATTTGGATTAAGCTGGCACAGAGTAACTCCGTTAATTACATGAACAGATCATTAAAATGAAATTAAAATTAAATGGGAAAAGCGGCTAAAATTCCTAACGCAATGAATTCCATGAGAAATTCCTTCCGGAATTTCTTGATTCCTCCCAGGGCCTGGGAATCCCGGAGCTGATTTGTGCCCAGCAATGCCAGGAGTTGCATAAATATGAATTAAATATTCCTGTTTTCACCAAAAATTCCTTGGATTCAGGGAGATCCAAACTCCAGGCACCAGAGCCCTTCCCAGGGCACAAATCCCAAGAAATAAAATGCTAAAACTGGGGATTTGTTTTTCCAAAGCTCATCCCAGTGGGAAACAGGAGGAATAACAGACAATTTTCTTCTCTATATTTTCTAAAAGGAAGATTTTTGGGATCAATCCATTGGGGGATTATTTGAAGGCAAAGCTCAGTGGGAGGTGGTCAGAATTCCTGGAAAATACCAGGTGGATGCTCCCAAGAAAGGAGGCAAATGGAGATGGATGGGTTGGAGAAGGATGTGGTGGGCAAGGATGGCTTGGAGGTGGATGGATTGTGGGAATAAACTGGGAAAATAAAATAAAATAAAATAAAATGTAAAATAAAATGTAAAATAAAATAAAAATAAAGTAAAATGGAATAAAATAAAATAAAAATAAAGTAAAATGGAATAAAATAAAATAATTAAAAAGAAAATAAAAACCGTAATATAACAATAAGAGATAATTTTAAAAAGTAGAATGAAATTAATTTTAAAAATAATTTTAAAATAAAGTAAAATGAAATAAAATGAAGCTAAAAAAGGAAAATAAAATAAAATTGAAATAAAGTAAAATAACATATAATGAAATAAAATAGAAATAAAGTAAAATAACATAAAATGAAATAAAAGAAAAATAAAGTAAAATAACAAAATGAAATGAAATTTTAAAAAATTTAAAATGTCATAAAATGTAGTAAAATGTAGTAAAATAAAGTAAAAATAAAGTAAAATAAAATGTCATTAAATGTCATAAAATAAATTAAAATAAAATAAAATAAAGTAAAATGAAATAAAATAAAATATCATAAAATAAAATAAAATAAATTAAAATGAAATAAAATAAATTAAAATAACATAAAATGAAATGAAATAAAAATAAATAATTTAAAATGTTATAAAATGTCATAAAATATCATAAAAGAAAGTAAAAGTAAAATAAAATAAAGTAAAAATAAAATAAAATAAAGTAAAAATAAAATAAAATAAAATAAAATAAAATAAAATAAAATAAAATAAAATAAACCAAACCAAACCAGAATTCCCTGCAGGCGCAGCAGCCCATGCCGAGCGCAGGCGGCTCCGGGGGCGGTTCCCATGCAGGCGCTGGCTCTCACCTGGCGGATGCCCAGGCGATAGGCCAGGATGCGATCCACGGCGCCGGGGTTCATCTGCGTCCACTGCAGGCTGTACGAGTACACCCGCGGCCGGTTCTGCCACAGAGGGTTGTACGTGTCGTAGTAGAATTCCGGCGCGTAGGCTTTTCCTGCGGGAAAAGGGTGGAGTCAGGGAAAGCAGGAATCACGGAATGGCTGGGAAGCAAGGGAAGAACTCAACAAGCCAAGAATTCACCCATCTGTCGGGAAAAGGAGGGAAAGCGCAGGGAAATCATCGGGAAATAACTTCAATAGGCATTCCCAGATCCAAGGGTTCCAGCTGCAGCCATCCCTTCATTCCCAGGATCCAAGGGATGAGATCCAACCCCTCATTCCCAGGATCCAAAAGTTGAGATCCAACTGCTGCCAGCCCCTCATTCCCAAAATCCAAGGGTTGAGATCCAACTGCTGTCTGCCCTCATTCCCAAAATCCAGAGGCTGAGATCTAACTGCTACCAGCCCTTCATTCCTGGGATCCTGGGATGAGATCCAGCCCCTCATTCCCAAAATGCAAGGTTTGAAATCCAACCCCTCATTCCCAGGATCCAAAGGTTGAGATCCAACTGCTGCCAGCCCCTCATTCCCAAAATCCAAGGCCTTGAGATCCAACCCTTCATTCCTGGATTCAAGGGTTGAGATCCAATCCCTCATTCCCACGTTCCAAAGCCTTGAGATCCAGCCCCTCATTCCCGGGATCCAAGGGTTGAGATCCAATCCCTCATTTCTGGATTCAAGGGTTGAGATCCAGCCCCTCATTCCCAGGATCCAAAGGTTGAGATACAATCCCTCATTTCTGGATTCAAGGGTTGAAATCCAACCCTTCATTCCCAGGATCCAAGGTTTGAGATCCAGCCCCTCATTCCCAGGATCCAAGGGTTGAGATCCAACTTCACCCTTCCCTCTCTTGGTGTTTTGAGTGGTATTCTTTAATATCTTCTTCCAGAACTGCATTTTAGGATTATTTTCCTCCATCCACATCTTTTTAAGGATTCATGGCCGTGCTTTGCCTTTACCATTATTTCCCTCCTCTGGGTGTGGGCATGGAAGTGGAAAAATTCATGGATGCAGTGGCAAAGCCAGGTTGGAATCTCTGCATTGCTGCCAAAACAGAGCCCCAAATCCTCTTAAACTACACCAGGAGACTCCAGCCCTGGAACAAATGAGAGGAAATTCCATCCCAGAGCTGGGAATAGGATTTAGATATTCCCAGTGGCTGCTGCTGCCCTCATCCCATCTTTCCCCTTCACATTCCCAAATGGAAAGGCTCTGAAGCTGTCCTGAACACCTGGAGAGGGCTTATAGGGAATCATTTATTTGTGGTTTGGACAAGGCAGGAAAAGGGAATCTCCAAGGGAATTGGGAAAAATGAGAGGATCACCAGCACATCCAAACCTTCATCCTTCATAAATGTGGGAAAAACTTAGGATGATTTCTTAAAGAGTGGACAAAACATTCCTAAACCCACTAAAGTTGAGTTCATGTTGACTTAAATCCATGGAGATTTAGGTCCATCCCTGGAATTGTCCAAAACCACATTGGATGGGGCTTGGAGCAACCAAATTGCATTAAAAACATCCCACGGCCTTTTCCAACCCAATCCATTCCATGATTCCAAGATCTTTCATGGAACAGGTCTATCCGTGCCCTGTCCATAAGAAAAGAGATGAGGGCAAACCCTATCCAGGGTTTGCCACTTAAAATATCCAAAATTCAGGGAAAACTCAAAAACCCAAAATATTTCCAATGTGTTCTCCTCCTGGAAAAGCTTCAAAAGATGCTTTTCGTTAGAGAAAACCCAAAGCAGGATGAGGATTTTCCACTTCCCAAAGTTTCTACTTCCATCCATACTTCAGCAGGGATTTGGCAGTGGGAATAATTGGGAAAGGGCTGGAAAAACCTGGGAAAATGTGGCCTGCCTGTCCCATGGAATATGGGAGGGGTATGGATTCATTACTCCCTTCCCTTAATTGGGATGTTAGCAGTTTGTGATGAAACAAACACTGAATTTAGGGATTTCCTCCTCAGAGCTCACCCTGATCCAGGTGCAAATAGAGAGGGCATTTCAAATTCCAAACTGGACAATTTCCATCAGCAGCAAAGCAGTGAGAAGAGGAGGGAAAAAAATGCCTTAATAAAAACCCAAAATGCAAAGGAAGAAAGGCAAAATCCTGGGAATAAGCACCGAGGTGGCACTTACTGATGTTTTACAAGGGAGAAAAAATGAGTTTTCAAAGAGCTCTTTCCAGAGGTGGATTCTGGGATCATCAGAAGGGATGATCTCCTCAGATCCCAGTTTTTTTGGGAGACGGGAAGGCAGGAGATGTGAGGAACCTGAGTGTCCCATGGATTAGGGGTGGAAATTTGGATTGGATCATCTCCGAGGTCTTTTCCAACCTCAGTTATTCCCGAACGCTGCCATGGATGGGGATAATCCCTTCCCAAGATCTTGGCAGGGAAGGAATGTTTGGATTGTCGGGTTTGCTCGCTCTCAATCCAGCTCCAAAGAGCTTCCAAGAGCTCCAAGGAAAGGGAAAGCTCTGATCATGCACTAACAATTAAACCCTCCCTTAATTAGCCCTTGATTGGCTTGATGTTGCTCTTGGCTGGAAGCGCTGACAGGGGTGATGTAAGACAAAGTAAATAATTAAAGATGAGCCCATTAATTAGCGCAATATCCCACGGCAGGAAAATTCCACGGGCCGGAACAAGGCGGAATTAATATTCCAAACTGCCTTCCCTCGCTGGTGGGATCAGGAGTTGGTTGATAAAAAGGAATTAAGTCCATGGAATTTCATTGGAGCTTTGTTTAGTCCTACCCAGGGCTGTGATGAATAATTGAAATGTTGAATTTTAATGTGAAATCTGTAGCCCAGCCCCATCCGCTATGGAAAGGGATTTCTTGTGGAAATTAAGGAAGGAATCCCACATGGATGTGTATCCAGCCCTGATTAAAGAATTTAATGGATCAGGAACAAAATATTGTCTAAAAAAACCCTAAAAATCCCTCTTTGGACGCAACTTTGGGGACAAATTCAGCCCAGGGCAGCCCCAGTAGAGCAAATTCCAGTTCAAGGGGGGTCAAACTTCCCAAAATGATGAGAAATTTTTAACCAGGACTTGTCAGTTCTAGGTAACCCTAATCCTAAATGGCTCCCCAGGGACACAGAGAATCCTGGAATTGTTCAGGTTGGAAAAGACCTTTAGGAGCATCAAATCTGGCTGCCAATCCTGTCCTGTCACTGGTTAATGATGCAGAATAGTAATAGTGAAGCAGAGGAAGTGGAAAGAGAAGGAGGAAGATGAGGAAAATGAGGAGGAAGATGAGGAAGAAGATGAGGAAGAAGAGGAGGAGAATGAGGAGGAGGAGGAGGA
>VZSR01000520.1:48673983-48690842 GCA_013398615.1 Brachypodius melanocephalos | reverse complement strand
CTCCTTTTCCTTTGGCGCCTCCTGAAAACTCATCTCTCCTCAGGGATCCTCTGTTTTGAAGCACAGAGCAACATTCCCTGTGGGAAAACAGCCCCTGCAGGAGCTTCTCCTCCTCTCCCTGTCCTTCCCTCAGCTCCTCTCCTGGACGAAACACAGCCTGCACCTCCCTGCAGGGAAAAAAATATTCCAAAGGCAACTTTCAACCCCCAAGGGACAGAAACAACAAAGCCGCCCCGGTGAGGAGCAATTCCAGCTTTCCCCTGGGATCTGCTCCGTGTCTCCAGCCCTGACAAGCCTGGTGGGAATCAGAGCTGGAATCTGGGGCTCCCACGGGAGCCCGAGTGCTGCTCTTTGAATCCTTTAACAGCTCCTGCCAGGTGGGACAGGTTTTTTTCCTGGGAAGAGCTTTTTTCCTTACAGGGGAGGGAAGGAAAAGTGATTTTACACTTCAGAAAAAAAAAATCGGGAAAAATTAAAAAGAAATAAATAACGGCTGCTTAATAAAACATCCCTGGTATTAATAAAACGTTATTAATTTGTTATTAATGTAAATAATTTTGTGCCACGGCAGGTCCTGAGCACAGGAAAATTCCCTGAGAGGAGCTGGAGCACTGAAATCAGGGAGCAAAGTGGGAGAAAGGGGTTGTTCCTAGAGGAAAAATACAGTTTTATAGGGAAAGGTGGATTTTCCTGGATTTCCCAGCTCACCCAGCTGCTGGCTCCTCAGCTCAAATGTGACAGAGCCCTGTGTGGATCAGGAAAATCCTGGATTTGTCCTTTTCCAGCCCCTGCAGTGGATCTGCTCCAGGCTGGGACTGTTTGGATCCAAGCCTTTCCCAGCTGGATGAGGCTGGAGGCTCCTCCAGCCCTGCTCCCACTCCTGGTGCCTCAGACTTCACTGGGAATCACAGACTGGCCTGGCTCAGGGATTCCCTACCCAGGAGAGCCAGGGGGGCACTGGGGTGAGATCCCTGTGATCCTGAGATCCCTGATCCCCTGATACCCTGAGATCCCTGTGATCCTGAGGTCCTGACACCCTGAGATCTCTGATACCCTGAGATCCCTGACACCCTGAAATCCCTGAGATGTTGAGATCCCTGAGTTCCCCCACATCCTGGGATAATTGATGCCCCAAAATCCCTGTGATACTGAGATCCCTGATCCCCTGCAATCCTGAGATCCTTGTGATCCTGAGATCCCTTTGATCCAAATATCCCTGATTTCCTGAGATCCCTGATAGCTTGATATCCCTGTGATCCCTGAGATCCCTGTGATCCTGAGATCCTTGTGATCCTGAGATCCCTGGTCCCCTGCAATCCCTGTGATCCTGAGATGCCTGAAATCCCTGATCCCCCGAGATCCCTGTGATCCCAATATCCCAAAGGAAAAGCCCTGTGCCAGCCCCCACAGCTCCGCTGCAGCCCCAGATGGGGCCGGGGTGGGAGTTTTCCCTCTGGAAATCATCCATGTGGATCCATCCCTGTCTCCATCCCTGGCAGCCTCTTCCAGATCCCAACATTCCCAGGCTGTGTGAGAGCAAAAGCTCTGAGTTACCCAATCCCAGCCTACCAGGAATCAGCCATTCCAGCTGGGACAAAGGAAGAAAACTTGGGAAAAACACAGGAAGCTCCTCCGTGTTTGGAGGGTGGAAAAAGCAGATCCACGACAAAAATCCCCCGTGCCAGTGCAACAATTCCCTCTCTTTTCCCATCAGTTTTCCCTGAAAAAGCCGAGATAACGGCACAGCGAGGGGCTGCACCTCGCTGAGATAAGGAGCAGCAGCACGGGGGCGGTGACAGCCTGATAAGAAAGGCTCTGCCCGTGTCCCAGATGGGAAGATCCCCTCAAATCCCTGACTCCCCCAGCTCTCCCGGCGTTCTGCAGTGCCTGCACAGCTTTTTAGGATTCCTGGGATTTATTCACGTTGTTCCTGGAAACAGCAGGGAGGGGATGGGATGGACAAGGCCATCCTTTAGGATGAAGAATTCCAGGGGCAATTCCATCAATCCAAAGCCTGGCTGCACCTCTGGGTCACATTTGAGGAACAGGGAGGTCCCCCCAAGAATTTCTCTGTCCCTCCCCATTTGTGGCTCCAGCTCCCCCAAATTTATATCCTCATTCTCCACTTTCTAATTAGGGAGAGGAAAAGCCCCAAACATTTGCTCAGGGATGAAGAATTCCAGGGGCAAGGCCACCAATCCAAAGCCTGGCTGCACCTCTGGGCCACATTTGAGGAACAATGAGGTCCCACCAAGAATTTCTCTGTCCCCATCCCACTTATGGCTCCAACTCCCCCAAATTTAGACCCTCTAATTTCTCTAATTAGGGGGATTCTCCACTCTCCAATTAGGGGGAGAAAAAGCCCTAAACCTTTGCTCAGGGATGAAGAATTCCACAGACAAGGCCATGAATCCAAAGCCTGGCTGTAGCTCTGGGTCACATTTGAGGTGACAAAAACAATGAAGTTCCACCAAGAATTTCTCTGTCTCCACCCCACTTATCACTCCAGACCCCCAAATTTAGATCCTGATTCTCCACTCACTAATTAGGGGGAGGAAAAACCCCAAACTTTTTCTTAGGGATGAATTCCAGGGGCAAGGCCACCAATCCAAAGCCTGGCTGTAGCTCTGGGTCACATTTGAGGTGACAAAAACAATGAAGTTCCACCAAGAATTTCTCTGTCTCCACCCACCTTATCACTCCAGCTCCCCCAAATTTAGATCCTGATTCTCCACTCTCCAATCAGAGGGAGAAAAAACCCCAAATCATTGCACAGGGAGGGTTTTTGGCAGGGTTTCCCCTTTTCAGCCCAGCTCTTTCTTGTCACAACCTCACAGGTATTTAATTATCTCTGAGCTGGCAAACGTAGCTGGAATTAGCACCAGGCTGGACAAATAAATCCCAGGATTTTGAGGAACGGTGACACAGCAGGCACTGGGCACGTGGGGTTTTGTCTCCATGGGCAATCCAGCCCTAAAGGATTGAGGAGAAAATTTAAAAATTGATGGTTTTCTTCCCAAAGAGCCTGGGAGCAGGGAGTGGTGAGGCTGGGTGAGCAAAGTCAGAAACAGGGAATCGTGGAATTGTTCAGGTTGGAAAGCCCTCTGAGGTCATGGAATCCAAGGTTTCCACAGCCCCCAAGTCCCCAGCTGCCACATCCTCAAGGACTTTAAATCCCTCCACCCCTGCCCTGAGCTGGCCAACCCTTTCCAGGTGGGAATTCTCCCTGAGATCCACCCAAACCCCTCCTGGCACAGCTCGAGGCCGTTTCTTCCCACCCTTTGTACAAAGGTGAGCGGGCAAAGGCAGCTCCAGAGGCTCAAATCCACGAGGAAAGGAGCAGGAATGAACCGTGGGCAGGGAGGGGTGCCAGGTGTCACCAGCTGTGCCAGTGTCACCAGCTGTGCCAGTGTCACCAGCTGTGCCAGCTGCTGCCTCCCAGCAGGTGCTGCTGTGGCACAAGGAGAGCCCTGGAGGGCTCAGCCTCTTCCCGAGGGCTCCTGCAGCTCCAGAGGCTGCTCCAAGGAAAGGGCAGCTCTGTCCCTGGTTTGCACAGTGAAAATTTACCTAAATCCTGATGGAAACAAGAAATGTTCCCTCATTCCTGCAGTCCCAGCTGGGAGCAGATCCACTGCCCAGGCTGGAAAAGGACAAATCCAGGATTTTTCCGGGTCCTAACTAGAAGCAACAAATGTTATCCTTATTCCTGCACTAAGTGGCTTTAAAATAAGCTCACAGTCTCAGCAGTTTCCTGAAGTGGAGAGTGACACCCACCGGGAGAACAAAAGGCTTTGGTGACACTTGGAAAAGTGACACCAGGAGAACAAAAAGCTTTGGTGACACCTGGAGAACAAAAAGCCTCGGTGACATTCAGAGGACAAAAGGCTTTGGTGACACTTGGAGGACAAAAAGCTCTGGTGACACTTGGAGAACAACACTTGGAGAACAAAAAGCTTTGGTGACACTCAGAGGACAAAAAAGCTTTGGTGACACTTGGAAAAGTGGCACTTGGAGAACAAAAGGCTTTGGTGACACCTGGAGAACAACATTTGGAGAACAAAAAGCTTTTGGTGACACTTGGAAAAGTGGCACTTGGAGAACAAAAGACTTTGGTGACACCTGGAGAACAAAAAGCTTTGGTGATACTCAGAGGACAAAAAAACTTTGGTGACACTTGGAAAAGCGACATCTGGAGAACAAAAAAGCTTTGGTGACACTGGGAGGACAAAAAGCTTTGGTGACATTTGGAGAACAAAAAACTGGTGACAGAGGAGAAAAAGCTTTGGTGACACTTGGAAAAGTGACAGTGGGAGAACAAAAGGCTTTGATGATGCTCAGAGGACAAAAAACTTTCGTGACACCTGGAGAACAAAAAGCATTGGTGACACTCAGAGGACAAAAGGCTTTGGTGACGCTCAGAGGACAAAAAGCTTTGGTGACACCTGGAGAACAAAAAGCTTTGGTGACATTCGGAGGACAAAAGGCTTTGGTGACACTCAGAGGACAAAAAGCTTTGGTGACACTTGGAAAAGTGACACTTGGAGAACAAAAATATTTGGTGACGCCTGGAGAACAAAAAGCCTCGGTGACACTCCAGTGGCACGGATTTAAAGCCACATTGTCACCCTGAGAGTGGGCAGTGGCCCGTGGTGAGCAGGTTCTGCTGATCCCTGCTGATCCAACCCTGGATTTAAATAAAACCTCTGGGACAGCTCGGCCTCCCTGGGCTGCTGATCCAGCACGAGCTGAGCTGGCAGCAGGTCACTGCTCTCCTGTCCCGTGATTTTTTTTTTGTTCTGCTCCCCAGACAGACATTCCTGTGGCTGAAGAGAGTAAAACCAGCCAGGAACTCTTCCAGCTGCTCTCCTGTGGCAGCTCCACTGTAATTCCAGAGGTTCCGTGATCCAGCATGGTCTAGAGGAGAATGGGGACAAGACAATGTAGATATTTCTGAGGAAAAAAAACCCCAAATTCCCTAGCCTGATGTGTTTATTCCTTGTGTATTCTGGGTGCTTTCAGTTCTACTCCAGCTTCCTGAAGTCCTGATGGATCAAATTCTGGCTTAATTAACGGACCAGACAGATTAATTAAATGCCAGAGAGCCGCTGGCAGAGGCAGGGAGCTGCAGACAGAGAAATCCTTCAGAGGTGCTCTGATCCCATTAAACCCATGGAGGCTGGATGGGCTTTAAATCCCTTCCCAAGGCATTCCATGATTCCAGGACAATCACAGGTGGACCAGGAGCCCCTACAAGTGGTGGCCTCACAACTGCTGTGCTCTTCCCTGGGGATTTTGGGGGCTGCTGTCACTTCTGTATCCTCAGGAAACCATTTCTTTGGAGGACAGTGATGGAAAAATCCTGGGATAACACGACCAGGCTGCTCCACGTGGATTGATCCTAATAAAATTAGGATTGGGCACAGGATCATTTGAGCAGCACATCAAGAAATCATCCAGACTGGAGCTCACCCAGAGAGGATCTCCCCAAGGAGCTGCTGGAATTCACATTATCCCAGGAATTCAAACCTGGAATATCGAGGGATCCACGCAGCGCTGGCTGGAAGGGAGGATGGAGTCATTTGCGTGCCCTCCTTCTTCAATATTTATGAATTTTGGAGGGCTGAGTGGCCGGGGTTGATCATCCTCTGCCCGGGAGCTGCAGCCTGGGCCGGGCTGGTGATTCACAGGGCCACAAACCAGAGCTGAGCGACATCATTCCACCCAGGAAGGGCAGCCTGGGATAATTATCCCTGAGGGATAATTACCCTGCTTCTGGCTGTAAACAGAGGCTGGAATGGCTCAGCTGCTCTGGGGGTTTTTTTGGGAGAAATGTTGGGGAGCACCGAGGAGCTGCTGCTGCTGCTGGAAGGGACCCAGAGGTGAGGGAAGATTTGCTGATCCAGGAAAAGGATTGGAAAAGCAGCCGAAGCCAAGAAAACTTTGGAGGATTTTCTTTACCCTTTCCATGGGCTTCCATCCTCATGGAAGAGGATCCACCAAGGCCCTGGTGTGGAAGGGAAACGGAGAAGCCTGTCAGGAATTCCTGGCTGGATTTCATGGGTGCTTCCCCATCTCCTGTGTCCCCCCACAGGCAAAGTCCCAATTCCATAGGGGAAATTCCATGTTTTCTGGGGCACAAACCAGTCCTCACTCCACATGAGGACACAATACCCACCAAAGATTTTATGGAATCACAAAGTCCTTTAAATTGGAAAAGCCATCCAAGATCACCAAGCCCAACCATCAACCAGCACCACGGTCACCACCGGCCCACGGCCCCAAGCGCTGCATCCACACATTTTCTGAACATTCCCAGGGACGAGGACTCCCCTGGACAGCCTTTTCCATCCTTTCTGGGACGGAGTTTTCCCTAAAAAACCACCTCTGAGGCCTGAAGTGATGCTGAGGCCTTGGACAAAGGGCCCAGTCCTGAGGGTTGGGACGATCCTGATTTTTTGGACAAAAAAATTCCACTCAGGCAGGGAAATAATTCCAGGTCAGGGCTTGGAATGCAGCACTAAAGCCCTAAACCACCACCGTGCCAGAGGAAAGAGGAACATTTAAAACCCAGGACATGCAGAGCCAGCAGCAAATTAGGGAAATTAATTCCAGGGCTTTTGCAGGAGCCGTGCGCAGGAGCATCCACGGATGAGGAGAACCACGGGGTGAGGTGGAATTGGAGAAGAACAAAGAGACTCTGCCACACAGAGCTGGGTGCCAGCTCCCAGAAATCCTGCTGGAATCAATCCATGGAGGGTGGATTTATCCCAGAGAATTCAGGTTTCCCAAGGGAATTGTCCATAGGGCAGGACAGGAAGGATCTCCCAAGGATGGGATTAACAAGAAAAATTCTGCACGTCAAGCACGGAAACAGAACTATAAAAGACAAGGATTTTTAACAAAATACGGCATTTTTCTGTCCTCTCCAGCTCCCTGCTCCTTCCCAAGATAAATTCCAAGGATCAGGGCCCACCAAATCCATCCACTTCCTGCAATAACCAGAGGCCTCTCTTTCCTACAATCGCTCTGGACGGTGCCTAAGGTTTACAAACACTTTAATTAGCCACTAATTGCCTCCCAAACCCCACATCCTCGTTATGCAACGCCTGTGATCCCAATGAACATTTCGAGGCTGGAATCAAGGCCTCTTTTATGTCTCATCAAAGCAGGAGCAGGATGACCAGAGGACTCCATGGCACCACCGGATCAAGGCTGCATGTCCTGGAACAGCAGCCTGCAGCTTTAATTAATTCATTATTAAATGGAGAGCTGATTAGCTTGACAGGGAAGCCCTTTTCATACTGCAGAGCCTCACATGGAGCAGCTCTCCAAGAATTTCTCTGTGCCTGGATGTAGCAGAACTCATGGAGAGGCAAATTTATCCCTGGAAATGTTGGAGCAACCTGGGATGGCGGAAGGCGGCCCTTCCAACTCAAAGATCCCTTCCAAGCCAAACAGCTCCATGATTCCATGATTAATTCCGTGATTCTGTGATTGATTCCATGATTCCATGAGATCTGGAGGCCTCCAGGCTGCCCTGTGCTCATCCAAAATCCGTGTCCTGCCCAGGGATGTTCCCATCCTGAGGTGGTACAAGCTCAGCACGTCCTCAGGCTTATCCCAAGGGCAGGAATTTGATATTTTTCCATCTGGCTGTGCCCACACAGGGTGGGAATGGGCCAAAGGAAGGATTCCCTTAGGAAAAGAGGGATCAGCACTTCCTCCAGACCTTCCCGTGGCAGTTCAGAGCACCAAAACCAGAAAATTCAAACCAGAAAATAAAGGAAAATGCCCCAAAACAACGAATCTCTTCTGTGCTCAATGATGGCTCCAGGGAAAAGGTGGAAAGGGAATGAGCCAGAAGGGAAAAAAGCTGATTTTTGGGAATAAAAACAATGCCCTGAACAGAACAAACCATCCCAATCCCAAAGCTGATTCTTCCTGCTTGAATCCAATATTTGAGGCAGAGAGAAAAAATCCCTTACACAGGCTGACACCCTCCAATCCACCTCTTTTTTCTTTCGCTTACCACAAACCCATTTTATTGAGGTTTTTGCTGCTTTTTTAACATCGTGTTGCTTTTTTAGCATCTTCTGCCTACAAGTTTCCATGACACGATCCCACAGATCCCGAAAAACCCAGGCTGGCTCTCAGCTACGTTTGCCCAGGGTGGGTTTTGTGGATGGCAGGGCTTTTCTAGGGCAGATATTCCACGTTTGAGCCTCGACTCCCTCTCTTCACTGACCTATTTTATTGAGATATGGGGGAAGCAGCCAGGGGATTACTTCAGGTCCATTTATATAAGATACTCAGGACGTAAATCCATGGTTTTTCCTGCTGAAAATGTCAAAGGGAAAAAAAAAAATAATTCCCGCTAAAACAAGGGCAATTCCAGAGACACGTGGCCCTTCCCAACTTCCCGGAGAATCCACGGATTTCCTCCTTCCTTGGGATTGGACACAGCCCCTCCTGCCCCACTCGGTGACTCCAGGAGGAGCTGCACAAACATCAGGAAGAGGAAATTCCCCCGCCACCCCAGACATCCAGAGGGATGTTAATAAATGCCTGAGAGTCCTGGCATTTGGGAAATGTGTTTGTGCCTGGGCCTTCTGTTCCTAATTAGCAGAGCAGTAATGAATCTTGATGAATCAGTGATGACCTTCAAAGCACGGCAACTATTTCAGCTTCCACTCGGCTGGGTAATGAAGTCATTCCAAGAGTAGAATTCCTTTTAGGATGCTAAAAAGGGCTGAGCTCAAATTCCGTGTTCTCTTCCCCCTTTCCTGATTTTCTGGAGTGTTCTAGGACAGGAAATTTAAGGGGTGACAGAATTTGTCATTTCCTGCAGGGGTTGTGGCGAGCTGATAGGAATGGCCAACGAATGGATGCTTCCAGGAAATCTCATCAGTATCCCCAAAGATTCCCAAGGAAGTCCCGGGGATTCAGTAGTTATTGGAGGCACCAGTGCACGCACAGCACTGTTTGCTCCTCCTGGGCAGGCAGGGGACAAAGTTTGCATGGAATGCTCATCCATCATTCCAAAGTTGGCTCTTCTCCTCCAAGAATCCTCCCAGTTCTTTCCCCGATAGTAAAATCATGGAATCATGGAATGGTCTGGGATGTAACAGACATTAAATCCCATCCAGTGCCATCCCTTTTCCATGGGCAGGGACACCTCCCACTGTCCCAGGCTGCTCCAAGCCCCAGTGTCCAACCTGGCCTTGTGCACTGCCAGGGATCCAGGGGCAGCCACAGCTGCTCGGGGAATTCCAGCCCAGCCAGGAATTCCCAATTCCCAATCTCCCACCACAGTCTCCCCTCTTTCTGTTTGAACCCCTTCCCTGTGTCCCCTCACCAACTCCTGATGAACGTTCCCTCTCCAGCTCTCCTGGAATGTGCTGGGAGGTCCCCACACGCCCTCCACCGCCACGGCGTGTCCTCATCCCCACAAACCCCCCGGAATTCCCGCTCACCCGTGCTGCTGGAGATGTTGACGTCGATGCTGATGTCCGAGATGCCGCCTCCCTTGAGCGACGCCACGCAGGTGTAGGTGCCGAAATCCGTGAACTTGAGGTCGATGATGTCCAGGTTGGTGGTGCCGGGGGACACGTCGGGGTCGGTCTGGGTGATCACCATCCTCTCCGAGCTGCGCAGGGGCCGCCCGTTCTTGAACCAGCTGAAGGCCAGCTCCTCCGAGGGGACGGCCTCCACCTGGCACGAGATCTTCACCTCCCGCCCGATCTGGATGTTGTCGTCTTTGTGGTACGGGTCCGGCGTGATCCAAAAGCGTCCCTTTTTTAAGGCTGGAACACAGGAAAAACGGCCATTTTTTTATCATAGTGAAGAAATTCGGCCTCGCTGGAGGACTACATATGATTTTTTTTTAAGGGGCTGTGGCCATAGGGTTTGGTTTTATTCCCAGGAATCTGCACAACTCCAAGTTGGAATCACAAGGACGAACCAGTTGGAAACTGGCGCAGAATTAAATTCCGAAACATCGAGCTTTTATTGTGTGGAAATAAATGACATATCAGGCAGAAATTTTAGGTGATTTTAGGATTTTTTAGGATAAAACACTGGCACGGGCTTCCTGGAGAGCCAATAGATGCTCCAATCCTGGAAAAATTCAAGGCCAGGTTGGACAGGGCTTGGAGGAACCTGGGATAGTGGAGGGTGTCCTTGATCATGGGATGAGTTGGATGAACTTGAAGGTTTCTTCCCACCCTAATAATTCTGGGATTTTTTTTGATGGAACCCCTAATCCTTCCAAAGCACACATTAATATAAATATGTAACATGGATAATTTTTCCTAGGTTCCCAAATCCTGATTAAATTCTGTCATGGATAACGCGACCCTGAAGTGCTGTCACCTCCACAATGAAAAATAGGAAAATTTTCGGCCTAAATTAGGCTGAGCTGCTGCCAACCAAGTTAATTCCCAAGATTTCAGGGATTGTTTTCCATCCCTGAGGGATTTCCAGGCTTTTCCTCATCCATGTCCAGCCAGAGTGCCATAAAAAGGGAAATATCACCTAAAATCACTGATGGAACCAGTGGGGTCACCTCCAATCTATCTGGAATCTCTCCTGCATCCAAGACTATTCAAGCCTCCAGCACAAATCCAATTAATTCTCTACCTCCCACCAGAGATGAGGAAATCTCAGGCTTCCAGATGGAAAATTTTTGAGGGAAAACCTACACAGGCACACAGCAACTCTGGAAAACCTCACTTCCCACAATCTTCCTTATAGAGGAGCATCTTATCCCAGCATTCCATCCTCAGTCTCCAAGAGGGAAACATTCCTGCATCTCACTCGCCTCAATTTTCTTAAAATTAACCTAAAACTCTCCAAAAGCCCACCCCCAATGACATCAAGGATCTGAGGGTTGGGATGATCCTGATTTTTGGGAGAATGCCTCAGCATCAGCCACTTTAACCTTTCAAGGGCACAGAATTTTGGATGAACTGAATATAAAATGCTTCTTACATAATCCCAAAACCCCATTTTTTCCCTACAGAGCTGTGCCAAAGGGTGTGTGTAGGTTTATCCAACTTTTTTCCTATCTGGATGGTCCCAAAAGAAAAATTTTGATTAGAAATTGTACAAATCCCCAGACTGGGTGGAAGGAGTGAAAGTAAATATTGATATCCACCATTTATGGCAATTTCTAACCCAATTCCCTGGGTTCCTCTTCCCGTTTCCTCTGTCCCGGATCCATTCCACAGAATTCCAGGAAGATTTGGGTTGGAAGAGTCCATAAATCCCATCTCATCCCAACTCTGCCATGGCAGGGACACTTCCCACTGTCCCAGGCTGCTCCAAGCCCAATGTCCAACCTGGCCTTGGGCACTGCCAGGGATCCAGGGGCAGCCACAGCTGCTCTGGCAATTCCAGCCCAGACAGGAATTCCCAATTCCCAATCTCTCACCCAAATCTCCCCTTTTCCAATCTGAAGCCATTCCCTGTGTCCTGTCCCTCCATCCCTTGTCCCCAGTCCCTCTCCAGCTCTCCTGGAGCTCCTTTAGGCCCTGGAAGGTTCTGGAGTTTCCAGGCTTTGGATGTGCTAAAAAATCTCAGTCTTCTCCGACCACGAGTGGTGAAAATGTGAATTCAGACTCAATTTTGTTTATTCCAACTCGATTTTGTTAATCCAAACTCAATTTTGGTAATTCAAACCCAGTTTTGCCAATCCAAACTTAATTTTGCCAACCGAAACTCAATTTTGCTGACTCAGACCTAATTTTGGTAATCCAGACTCAATTTTGATAATCCAGACTCAATTTTGGTAATTCAGTAGCTCCTTGAACGACGCAGCTCTTTGGGACCTGCAAATTCCACGCTGAACGAGCCCTTCCATCACCTGGAGAAGAGTTAACACTTCCACACCTTGAAGAAAAATTCCCATTAATTAATTAATTAATTTGTGTATTAGGTTGTCTTTTCAAAGTGGGGGCAGGGGGAGAATCCTAAATTTGAGCTATTTGCCCTCAGTCCAGCAGGGTAAGAGAGGCTTCTTCCATTAAGGAAGGGGTTATTTTTAAAGAAAAAAATGGAAAATTTGGTATTTTTCTAGGAAAAGCATCATTTCAGATGCTGCTCCTCAGTTCTAACCACATCTTAAAGTATCCAACTGGTTGATTTTATTTACTCATTTATTATTCAATTTATTTACATTATTCATTTACTTGTATTTACTTAAGGAAGTTCCGTGGCTTTCATCAAGATGGAATTTTTTTTTTTTTTTTTTGCATTCCTCTTTATAGCGAGCAGCTCTCCTTCCCTTGGGAAAAGCTCGGCCAATTCCCAGGAATCAGCACTACCAAGCTGGAATCACGAGGACGAACCAGTTGGAAACTGCCACGGAATTAAACTCTGAGGCATGAGCTGAGCTCTTTTTTTCCTTTTTTTTTTTTGTGTGGAAATAAGAGCACAAACAATGCTTACACCCACAAAAACCCCTCAATGTTTTATGCAGATCCTTTCCGGGCAGGGAAAAAACCAAAAAAGAACTGGATGGGCACGACCAGAGCGACGTTTCAGCCCGAATTAGTTGCTCATAACCTCAATAAACTATTTTTATTTTCTGAATTTTCAGCAGTTTCTCCTGCCTAGAACTGAACAAAGCCTAGCAGGGAAATCAAGGTAACTTTCCTTTGTGGAAAAAGGAACAATTCCAAGGTAAGAAAAAGGGGGCGAAACCTCAAAGTTTGGGTCAAAGCTGGTTTGTGCCAGCAGAAGTGGGTTGGAACTGGATGGTTTTTAAGGATCTTCCAACCCAAACCATTCCATGGCTCTGGATGAGGTCTCCAAAATCCCTTAAGACCTTCCTGATTTCCACCGCATTGGGAACACCGGAGTTGAGCTTGATACAAACCCACCAGGTAAAGGAAAATGGTTTTTTTCTTTAATTTCTTCCATCCAGCAATCCCATAAAACGGTGGCTGGGATTTTCCTTGTCTGTAGATTCCTGGACCTCCATTTCCAGGAGGAGATTTCCAGGAGGAAATGCCAAGGAAATTGAGCCACGCCATGGATTTTGTCTCTGAGTTATCAGTCACATTTTAGGCATCACTGAGGAGCTTCCATGGGGTGAAAATATGGAAATAAAAGAGAAAACATGGAAATAAAAGAGAAATTGAAGGTTTAAGGGGTTTCTACACAGGCAGAGACAAAGGGGAATGGTTATAAATAAAAAGGGATTTAATGGGATATTGGGAAGGAATTCCTGGCTGGGCTGGAATTCCCAGATTTGCTGCGGCTGCCCCTGGATCCCTGGCAGTGCCCAAGGCCAGGTTGGAGCAGCCTGGGACAGTGGGAGGTGTCCCTGCCCATGGAATCATCTCTAAAGTCACTTCCCACCCAAACCATTCCAGGATTCTCAGATTAACCAGCAAAACGTGGGCTCTGCTGCTGCAGACCCTTCCCAGCGGATTTTTCGGGAATGTCACCAGCACAGGGAGCTCCAAAGGAGCAGCAAATGTGCAAATAAATCTGCAACTGTTCTCTGAGACTCAGCAAAGTGCCAGCCTCGCTCCGAAGAGGCCCCAAAGAACGGGGATGTGATCAAACAGCCCGAGATGAAACAACATTTTGTCCTCAAACTCCTCACAAACAGTCTCTGCCCTCCCTCATTAATTACATTTTCAAAGTCATAAAATGCAGGGATCTCAAGCAAGGCCTATTTACATTCAGCAGGTTCAGTTTGGGGGTTTTTTTCCCCACCCCCTCCCTGATCCACCCCAAAATTTTCCTTTAACGCCTCAGAACGTTCCTGCCTCCCCAATTTCCAGCGGCTCAAGCACCACCCCCAAATACATCAAGTCCTGAGCCATTTTCTGCACTGTTTTTAGGCTTTTTTTTCCGAGAATTATGGACCCCTGGCTGCTTCCCAAGGGGATGCAGGACACGGGGAATGCTCGGATTTGTGGCTGCTGATGGTCCTGTCTGTGTTTAACCTGTGACAACGGTGCCACAGAGCAGCAAAACTCCAAATTTCTGATTTTAATTTTCAGTGAGCAGCCGGAGACTCCCTGAGGCTCCTTCTGAGCCCTCCCCAGAGGAGATTCGGGGTCGTTTGCATTGTTTCCCTCATTTTTTGTCAGTGATTTTGTTTTGACCCTTTCACGGGGAACATGAGGAGAATTCCACCCAAGCAGATCTGGAGCCCTGCATGATCTCGGAGCAGATTTTGGAAGTTTGGAGAGCTCCAAATCCAGCCTGGCCCTTGTTCCCGAGCACCCAGAACGGGAAATTTCCCATCTTCCAACACTTTCATGCCCAGCCCCACCTCACTTCCAGGATTCTCCAAAATCCCTGGGAATTCTGTGATCTCCTGGATCTCACCATGAGCTGGGTCAGAGAGGCCAGGAAACCTTTTCCGGTGTCCAGGTGTTCCTGATCCCTTCCTGTTTCCTTCTCACGTGTGGGAAAAAGAGTTTGAGATGCTGGGAAAGGTTCTCCACTTGATTTTTAGGGATGATGGACTACAGAGACACAGCAAGGAAATGGCCAAAGATCCCAGAATTCCAGGACTGATCAGGCTGGAATAGACTTAAGGGATCATCCCACCCCAACCATGGGCAAGGACACCTCCCACTATCCCAGGTTTCTCCAAGGTCCATCCAACCTGGCCAAACCATCTTGGAATGGTGTGATAACAGATGAAACAACAAAATCTGCTCCTGTGCCCCACATGGGAGGAGCCCTGCAGTCCGTACTTATTTTTTATCTGGAATTCCAGCCTGAATGGATCCATTTACTGCCCAAACCTCTTATTCCCATGGAATAAAACCCCACAGAAACTGTTCCCTGCTCTCTTGGAAATAAGTTGTCCACTGCTATCAAATCAAGAGAAGGAAAATCCAAGATTTTATCCCAAGCTCTGAAGAGACACCGAATCTTTGCTTATTTTGGCTGCAGGCAACAAAGTTGGGTCTGTCTTCAGCATTCTCCAGGATTCCCTTAAACTCCATTATCCAAACAATTTAACAACTGTCCAAAAGATCTTTTTCACTGGTGATCATCCCAGTGTGGTCACTGAACTTCATCCTTTACATGAAAATACATTTTGACATTTTTCCGTGGATAAGGAATGGGAAAAACTCGGATTTGTTGTCACCAAAAATTCCCATTTGCTGTCATGGACCAGGGAAATACTGGAGAGGGAAATAACGGAGTGCACGTTAAAGATTGCTGGCTTAATTGTGAAACTTAATTATGAACAGAAGAGCAAAACCACACCCCAAATAAGAGAGTTTGTGGATATCAGCTCGGCATAATCAAAGTGTAGCACAGAGTTCCAGAACGATTTGGGTTGGAAGAGTCCATAAATCCCATCCAATCCCACCCCTGCCATGGCAGGGACACCTCTCACTGTCCCCAGGCTGCTCCAAGCCCAGGGAGCACTGCCAGGGATCCAGGGGCAGCCACAGCTGCTCTGGGAATTCCAGCCCAGACAGAATTCCCAATTCCCAATCTCCCAGCCCAATCTCCCCTTTTCCAATCTGAAGCCATTCCCTGTGTCCTGTCCCTCCATCCCTTGTCCCCAGTCCCTCTCCAGCTCTCCTGGAGCCCCTTCAGGCCCTGCCAGGGGCTCTGAGCTCTCCCTGGAGCCTTCTCCCCTCCAGGTGAACATTCCCGGCTCTTGGAGCAGCTCCAGCCCTGGGAGCAGCTCCGTGGCCTCCTCCAACACATCCCCACCTTCCCTGTCCTGAGAAGCCCAGACTTGGATGCAATTCTGGTCATCAGGACCAGTCTGGGTTGGAAAGAAATCTAAAATAATTCCAAAACCATTAAAAATAGAGAAATGAAATAAATATTCTGAGTTTTTAGGGACGACACTCTCAAAATCCAAATTCCTTAAATTGGGCATTCAGAATCATGGAATCGTTCAGGTTGGAGAAGTCCTCTGAGATCACCAAGTCCAACCATCAACCACAGCACCACTCCTGTGGTCACCACCAAACCTTGTCCTCATCCACGCATTTTGGGCACAATTCCAGGGACTGTGACCCCATCCCACCCCTGAGCAGCCTCTTCCAACACTTCCCAATCCACGAGGGAAAGAGTCTGGGACAACAGAGAAAATTCCGCTTCCCAACCATTCCCTTGAAGGCTTGAAGCAAATTCCCGCTAAAAAAAGCCCCACGTTCCCAACATTTCAGATCCTTCTGCTCCTGTCAGCATGGTTTGAGATGGAAGTTTTTGAAATCCCCAACTTCCAGCAGCTCCCCGAACAATTAAGATGTCAAACGTCTCCTCCTGAAGCATCTCCAAACTTTTAAATATCAAGTAATTATTTGGCACTTCCAAGGCCAGATGCATTCCCACTTCCAATTTAAATGCAAATCCCACGGAGAGGCTTCAGGTTTTTTGTCTCTGCTTTTAGAAACGGCTGCTAATTTTGCAAAGAAAAGGAATTTTTTTATTATTATTATTATTCCTGTTTTTCTCCGTGTGCTTGGCTTAATTAGCTCCCGGCTCCTTCGGAGCTGCTCTTTTTGAAGGAGGGGGAGGTTTGGGTTCCTTTGAATGATGAAAATTTCAGTTTACAACTCGCTCCAAATCTGATCCGTTCAGGAGATGAAGGAGAGATCAAAGGGGGAGAAGCTCAGCGTGGTTCCTCTTTTAACGGCTTTTAGGAGGAAAGATGCCATGGAAATTGGGGGTTGGGAATTGATGATTGCTGAGATCTCCTCCAGCACAAACCATTCCATAATTCTGAGAAATATCCAGGTGGGATTGAGCTCAGGCATGGAGACTCCACCCTACATCTGTGCCACAGCTGGACAACAAATTTAGGGAAGAAATTTTCCCAAATATCCAATCTGAACCTCACAGAATCCCTAAGGTTGGAA
>VZSR01000520.1:48655995-48673883 GCA_013398615.1 Brachypodius melanocephalos | reverse complement strand
CAATCAAGACAATCCCATCCCTGCTCCTGCTGCCACAAAATTCCCGATCCATCCCAGGTGTCTTTGGCCTCTTTCCCACCTGGCGACACCTGGGCAAAACTGGGGAAAAAATGTGAGCCTGAACACAAGGAGAGGGATCAGATGAATCCCATCTCCTGAAATCCCTTCTGCTGAATCCTCCCAGACACACGTGGTGCCCAACAGGCTCCTTGTGATGTCTTCCAGAGCAGCAAACTCCCTTCAAAATCAAATTCCTGCTCACAGGAATTCCAGGAAGTTCTAACGAAAGGGCAGAGGGATCAATAAACCATCTCTGTTTTTATAGGAGAGCCTTTTATGAACTCATCCATGACCCTCCAGCCCAGGAAGAGCTCACAGGCCTGAGCCCGTGGCAGATAATAAAAATAAATGGATTTATCCAACTCCAAAGCTCCACTTTTTTCCCCACATTCATTCCCAGAGCTGTAAACTTTTAGGGAGCATGCTGGGAATTTATGGCTGTAGGAATGAGCAGGTCAGGTTTGCTCGGTTCAAACCTTTTGAAATCCCATCACAGAGGGCATTTCTCCATGGAGGAATTCCCTGTGGATATTCATCAAGGACTTTGGGATTCCAGGCAGAAAATAAGGTGGGAAATCAGAATTATTAAGGCTGGAAAAGCCCTCAGAGATCATCGAGCCAAGGCCACCATGGACCCATATCCCAAAATTTATTCCATTCTCCCACTTGCTGAGGATACAGAGATGAAAAAAAGGATGAAAAAGAAATTTCAATTTCCTCCTCCTCCAATTTCATGGAAAATCCAATATTTTAGGATTTTAGAATTCCCAACCAACCCCAGATGATTCCACATGTGCCAGGGCCCCATCCCTAAATTTATTCCATTCTCCTGTTTGCTGGAAGCTTTTCCCAAGATACAGAGAGGGAAAAACAGATGAAAAAAACAGCCTCCTCCTCCAATTTCATGAAAAATCCAACATTTTGGGATTTTAGAATTCCCAACCAACCCCAGATGATTCCACACCTGCCAGATCCCATCCCTAAATTTATTCCGTTCTCCCACTTGCTGGGAGATTTTCCCAGAATACAAAAGAACAAAAAAAAAAGGGAAAAAAAAGCCCTTCTGCCAATTCCATGGAAAATCCAACATTTTAGGATTTTAGAATTCCCATCCAGCCCCAGCTGATTCCAGGCAGTGACCACACTTGCCAGACCCACATCCCAAAATTTATTTGATTCTGCTTCCTGGGAGCCCTTCCCAGGAGACAGAGAGGAAAGAAAGGATGGAAAAAAAGCTCCTTGTACCAGTTTCATGGAAAATCCAACATTCTGGGGTACGAGAATTCCCAAACAATCCCAGAAGATTCCAGGAAGTGACCACAATTCCACATGTGCCATTGCTCACCCTCCCGCCTGCCAGGAGTGACCTGTTGGGTGACAAATGTCACCGCTGCCACCAAACCCCAGTTCCAGCTCTGGGATAAAATTCCAGAGCTTTTCCCATGCTCTGGTGCTCAGCAGCTCGTGGGGGCCCTGCTCACATTTCAGTTGATGGAATTTGGGATCATTCCAGAGGTCCAAGCAGCCTTAATTTTATCCTTTGCTCCTCCAAACCCCAAGGGAAATTCCTAAAAGCAGCTTTGGGATAAGGAACAGGAAGGCAGAAGGAAGGCAGGTGTAGAGCACAAAATCCTGGGATTTTCATTTTATCAAAAAAGCAACAAAAACTTCATTAATTTCCCAATTTGAGCTTCCTCCTTACATTTTTATTCCTTAATTTTTTTCCTTTTTTTAGCAGCCACTCCTGCAGTTCACACACAGTTTTTAAAGGGATAATCCAGAGGTGCTCCCAGCAATCCTGGCCTTACAAGGGATTTCCCTGGAGTGCTTTTTGTTCGGGAAGAGCTTTTGTGCTGCTGTTGAGCACGGTCATTATTTTCCATTCCAGCTGACAGGGAATCCCACCCCTTGGAAAAATGAACTCCCAGGATGAGGTTTCCACTTCCCAGAAGGTGAAAGTCGAACAGGCAGAGTCAAATGGAATTAAAAATGTGCTGCTGTTACAGTGGGAAAGAAGAAGGAATCCAATAAAAGATGGGAATGGGAGAAGTTGCTCAGGAGAGAATAAATGGAACAGGATGTGCAGGGATGGGCTGGGGTCCCCATTCCTGCAGGGATTTAAAGCCCTGTGGAGGTGGCACTTGGGGACAGGGGGCAGTGGTGGCCTCGGCAGTGGTGGGGAAGGGTTGGACTCGATCATGGAGAGCTTTTCCAACCTCAGCAATTCCGTGCTTCCATGATTTTCCCTCACCCTGACACCCTTCCCAACTCTGGCAATGCTCTTGGCTTTAAGCCCTGGAAAACGTTTCTGTGGCTCTCCCTGTGTCCCAATCAAGGATGTTCTCCAGCAATTTCCTCTCTTACTGGATGGAGAAGCCACCTTGGAATCAGAGAATCCTGAAATGGTTGGGGTGGAAGAGACCTTAAAGCCCATCCCACTCCCATCCCATTCCATGGGCAGGGACACCTCCCACTGTCCCAGGCTGCTCCAACCTGGCCTTGGGCACTGCCAGGGATCCTGGGGCAGCAACAGCTGCTCTGGGAATTCCAGCCCATGGCCTCCCCATCCTCAAAGCCAGGAATTCCTTCTCAATATCCCATTTAAATCTCCCCTTTTCCAGTTTAAAGCCATTCCCTGTGTCCTGTCCCTCCATCCCTTGTCCCCAGTCCTTCTCCAGCTCTCCTGGAGCCCCTTCAGGCCCTGCCAGGGGCTCTGAGCTCTCCCTGAAGCCTTCTCCTTTCCAGGTGAACATTCCCAGCTGTCTCAGCCTCAATCCAGAGGGGCTCCAGCCCTGGGAGCAGCTCCGTGGCCTCCTCCAACACATCCAGACCTTCCTTGTCCCAAGTCCCTCTCCACCTTTAAGTCAGGTGTGGGTAACCAGCAGCCACAAAAATAGGAAAACATTCAGAAAAAGTCATGGAGCTGCTTCAGTCATGGAATGGAATGGAATGGAATGGAATGGAATGGAATGGAATGGAATGGAATGGAATGGAATGGAATGGAATGGAATGGAATGGAATGGAGATGCTTCATTCATGGAATCAGAGAATCCTGGAATGGTTGGGGTGGAAGGGGCCTTAAAGCTCATCCCATTCCCTTAATTTGTGGTTTACTAAGGTTTGTGATGCTTCATGGAATGAAGCACAGACAACAAAGGGACACCTGGATAAAGACACTGAAATTTAGAGAAATTTCAAGGGGAGACATTTCCTCAGAGCCCTGCTGGTGCTCTGAGGGAACCAACATTTTTTCTGGGTCAGATGGGGGGATTATTGTCGAATCCTGGGATTGAGGAGCACTTGACACAAGGTGGGAACTCCATTTACCAAGTGCTTCTCCTGCCTGGCGTGGAAGTTTCTATTTCCAGCAATTTCTCTTCTCTCCTCAGCTGCTGTGTGAAAATCCTGACCCACAACAGCAAAATGAGCCAAAGTGAGAGAGAAATGAGTCAAAATGCTGAGAAATAAACACACAAAGTCAACCCAAACGCTGCTTTTCTCTCATATTTCACTCCTCAACTCAGCATCACTTCCAGAAAAAAAAAATCCAAGACTGGAATGGAGATTTTTTTTTTTCCTACTAAAGGGGAGGGGTTTTTTCCCATTTAACAGAAATAATAAAGGGGAAATAATAAAAGTGGGGCTAGGAAGGAGCTGGGCTTTGTTTATTTAGTGGGTTCTTCTGGTTGTCGTCGCTTCTCAGCATTAACAGGGCCACAGGAGCAGAGAGGGAAAAGGAATTTATAAAAAAACACCTTGAGTGTTTTAATGTTTGTTCAACACCTTGTGGCTCCCAGGCATCATGTTCTATAAATAAAAACGTGAGGGGATATTGTTATTATTTTTATTATGATGCCATGACTCCTGGAATTTGTGTCTGCAGGGATTTAGGGATCCGGCTTTTCCTCAGGGCTGGCTGGTGCTGGCTGCTGGGTCAATTAAAGCATTGAGGTTTCTCTTCACACCAAGTTCTTCCTCTCCTTTTCCTCCTCCCAAGCTGGTTTTCGCTCCCAATTCCCCTTCCCCACCTCATCCCCACGTAAATCCCAGCAAATTAAAGTTCCCAAGCCACGGAATGGCAACGAAACCTCAGAGCCAAATGTCAGAAATTCAAATTCAAACGCAATATTCCAAATAAATCCGTGCCCATCTCCTGATCCAATCCAGGCTGATCCAATGCTCCCTCCCTGACCCCCAGGACAGAAATAGCTCCTAATTCCTCATCCTGACGGAGAGAAGGAGATGTTGGGGAATAAGGAGTGAGCAGGGGTTGTGGCTCCTGTGAAATATTCCCACATTGGTTCTTTATCCATCAGTTTTTCTCGAGTTTGAACAATCCTGGGTTATTCTTTCAAGTTCCTGTAGCTTGGAGTTTTTGTTTCACCGCCATTCCCAGATTAAATTGTGGAAAATGGGTTTCAGAGGAAGTGTTTGGTTCAGGGAGGTGAATCCTCCCTGATGATGCCAATCAGCCAATCCAACTCTCTATCCAAACCTACTGCCTGTGTCCCAGGGATTTTCCAGAAGGGAATAAAGGAGCAGGGAAAGATTCCCTCCAGCTGGGAGCAACTGTTGTGCAAGACCATTTTCAGAAGCTTTTCCTGATATTTCCTGGAATTAAAGTGCAGGGATCAATCCAAAGCTCCCCACCAGGGAGGACATTCCCAGCCTCAATTTCAGCAACAGCTTCAGGTAAGGAGGAAGGAAGAGGTGAAGCAAGAAATGGGAACTCCAGGAGCTTGGGATGCATCCAAGGCCTTTGGTGATCGTTTCATGGACTCGTGGAATGTCCTGAGCTGGGAGGGACCCACGGGGATCATCCCAGCCCCTGTCCCTGCCCAGAGCCCCCAACAATCCCACCCTGGGCATCCCTGGCAGCGCTGGCCAAAGGCTCCTGGAGCTCTGGCAGCCTCGGGGCTGGGACCATTCCCTGGGGAGCTTTTCCAGTGCTTATTCCACCCTCTGGGGGAAGAACTTTTCCCTGAAATCCAGCCTGACCCTCCCTGGCTCAGCTCCAGCCATTCCCTGGCTCCTGTCCCTGGTCACAGGGACCATAAATCAGAGCTGCTCCTCTGAGGATGGTGGAGACCACCCTTGGTCCCCTCCAGGCTGAACAAAATAATTTCTCTCCACTTTGCATGGAACAGCTGCTGCATCCAACACAAAAAGGCACCAAACCACCCTTGTTCCACCTCAGGGCTTTGATCCCAACACAAGAACTCTGGAAGTCTTGGAAACCAACGCTAATTCATCCCATAACTGATTGGAAATGACCAGAAATCTCAGAATGAGAGAATCATCAAGGCGGAAAGAGACCTTCAAGGTTTAGTCCATCCAGGACCATTTGGAAACAGAGGACACGCCCTCTGTTGAATGTTGAACGTTGAATATTGGACACTGAACATCGAATGTTGAAGGTTGAATGTTGAACATTGAACCTTGAACATTGAATGTTGAACATTAAATACTGAACATTGAATGCTGAACATTGAACCTTGGACATTGAATGTTGAACATTAAATACTGAACACTGAATGCTGAACATTGAACCTTGAACCTTGAACATCGAACGTTGAACACTGAATGTTGATCGTTGAACATTGAACATTGAATGTTGAATGGTGAACGTTGAACGGTGAACATTGAATGTTCAACATTGCAGATTGAACGTTGAACACTAAATGTTGAACATTGAACATTCAAGACTGAATGCTGAACATTGAATGTTGAATACTGAACATCGAATGTTTAACATTGAACGTTGAATGGTGAACACTGAATGTTGAACATTGAATGCTGAATGTTCAGCATTGAAGACTGAATGTTGAACACTGAGTGTTGAACATTGAACATTGAAGACTGAACGTTGAACATGGAACGCTGAATACTGAAAATTCAATGTTGAACACTGAACACTGAATGTTTAACATTGAACATTGAATGGTAAACATCGAATGCTGAATGTTCAGCATTGAAGACTGAACGTTGAACACTGAGTGTTGAACATTGAAGACTGAACGTCGAACGTGGAACGTTGAATATTGAACGCTCAGTGTTGAACATTGAGCATCAAACATTAAACCTTGAATGTTGCTATTCTGCTAGATTAGGAACAGAGTAACCTTCCAGGAGAAGAGTCCATGGTTTTCTAACCGAACTCACCTCTTACGATGATGTTGGTGGACTTTTTCGCGGGGTTGCCGACGTTGTTGTTGGCAATGCAGCTGTAGGTGCCGGAATCCTCAGAGGTGATGGCGGGAATGGTCAGAGTGCCCCCGTTCAGGACGGTCTTGTCGGGCAGGGTCCCCGCAGACCTCACCCAGGTCAGGCTGGGCGCCGGCTCCCCCCCGGTGGTCACGCACACCAAGGTGATGGCTTCTCCAGGGTTCACCACGATGGGGTCGTCCACCAGGAGCTTGATGGACGGGGATGCTGCAAAACAACAGGAATCAGAGAATCAGGGAACGGTTGGGATGGAAGAGATCCTAAAGACCATCCCATTCCAGCCTGCCATAGCAAGGACACCTTCCACAATCCCAGGCTGTTCCGAGCCCTGTCCAGCCTGGCCTTGGACACTACCAGGGATCCAGGAGCAGCCACATCTTCTCTGGGCACCCTGTGCCAGGGCCTCCTCACCCTCACAGGGAGGAATTCCCAATATCCCATCTATCCCTGCCCTCTGGCAGTGGGAAGTCATTCCCTGTGTCCTGGCACTCACTTGTTCCTTGTTCCAGCTCTGACTGGTTGTTCCAGTAAGGAAAGGAGAAGGAGATAAAGAAAAGCAGGGAAAGCTATAGCCATGGAATCACAAAATCATGGAATGGGTTTGACTGGGCGGGACCTAAAATCCCATCCAGCCCTACCCCTGCCATGGCAGGGACACCTTCCACTGTCCCAGGCTGCTCCAATCCCTGTCCAGCCTGGCCTTGGGCACTGCCAGGGATCCAGGGGCAGCCACAGCTTCCCTGAGCATGCAGAGGCAGGTAGGGATTGGTGGATTGGTGGGAGCAGGGATGGATGGATGGAGGAATGGAGGGATGGATGGACGGACGGACGGACGGACGGACAGATGGATGGATGGATGGAAAAAGGAATTAGTAAAAAACGTCTTTGGAATGGGAAGCCTGTTCTCCTCCAGTCAGATCCTGCCACTCATCCATCCCTCTTCATCCACCTTCTCCCCAGTGAACTCCTGGAAACTTGGCTGCCAGCTGGGATGAATCCCTGGAGTTTGAATCCAGAGAGGACATCCATCTCCCTTGGGCCATCATCTCTCTGAATATGGAGAAACTGAACAACCCTGGACAGAGGCATTGTCCCCTCTCCGGGATGTACGACCTACAGCTCACACCTAATTCTCAAAATTCTCATAAAATTCCAATAAAATCCTATGACCATGCACAGTGGGAGCAGCCAGCACAGGTTGATGGGGAGATGCTGCTAATCTCGGAAAGAAGTGAATAAATTTAATTCTCTTTTTTTGTCTCTCCTTTTCCACAAAATGTTTCCATGTGGCAGAAGAGGAGCAAAGGCTTAGTAATAAGGGACAGGGCAGCAATTGATTGGATAGTATAGATGTAAATAAAATATAAAGAATATAAACAATATTAATATTAACAATATTAATATAAATAATATTAACATATAAATACTAATAATTTAAATTAAAAATAAAAACATTAAAGTTAAAAATTAAAATTAAAGTTTAAAATTAAAATTAAAATTAAAATTAAAAATAAATATAAATAATATAAATCACACTCAGAGCTGTGACATCCTGTGTCCCCTGTGGTGAGGGATCCACCCTTGCTGAATCCAGGCTTTGCTCCAAGACATCCCTGAAGCTGCATAAATGATGAACCAATGTATAAATATCCACTGCTAGGCCAGTAAAAGCAGCAATTCCCAAAAAAATAAAAACAGGAATGAAGGTGAAGGATTGACATTCTGGGCCAAGAACGCCAGCAGAAGTGGTAATAAAAAGGGAGAGGCAATAAAAATGTTACATTCCAAAATCACATGCCCATCCTTGTTATTACACCGAGATATTCCCGGGTGTTCTGCTTTAGATGGGAATCTTATTTCAATATTAAAGGAATACAAACCAAGCACTAGAGGCAAACACGAGAATCAGCCATAAAATCAGAGCTTGCTTTGTCTGGGCTTCACCCAGGAGGAATTTGCTTTGTCTGCATTTGGAAACGGGAACAAAATAAATGGGAAGAGCTTCCTTTGTGCCTGTCCTGGCACTGGGAGAATTGGGAACATCGAATTTATGGAATATCCTGAGCTGGAAGGGATCCACAAGGATCATTGATCCAGCTCCTGGCCCTGCACAGACCCCCCAAAAATCCCACCCTGGACATCCCTGGCAGCACTGTCCAAACACTCCTGGAGCTCTGGCAGCCTTGGGAATGTCACCATTCCCTGGGGAGCCTGGGCAGTGCCTAGCACCCTCTGGAATAGTGGAAACTTTCCCTGAAATCCAACCTAAACCTCCCTGAAACAGCTCCAGCCACTCCAGTTTTGGTCACCAGCAGGAAACTCCTTAGGAGAGTGGAGATTGACACTCCAAGCCCTCTCTTCCAGTTCCTCCCAGTTTTGGGCTCCTCAAATCCTTCCCAGCATGAATTCCTGGTTCAGGGAATTTAAAACCAAAGGAATTGGGCTTTTTTTGGCTAAAAAATCCAAACCAGTCAGCTGTGCCAGCTGTGCCAGGGTCTCTTTGCTCTCATCCTCTGAGCTCTCCTTCCATCAGCTGATGGATCCCTGATTTGGGATTCCAGCTGGGAAACTGGGAACTATGCCATGTTCTCTGCTTAAAGAGGGGTTTTTTGAGGGGAGAAGGTGACAAAACCAGGGATCCAGGTACGACCAGAACCTGTGGGGTCAATGCCCACCTGGCATCTATTTCCCTCTCCCATCCTTTCTCCTGGGTTTCATCATTTTTCCTGAACAATTCCAGCACGGAGCTGCTCTTTGCTCTCATTTCCCATCAAATCTCGAGACAGGGAGCACGGGAACCATGGATAACCCTTCAAAACTTGAAGGAAAAGATAAAAGCACCGACGTCAGCCCGAGCTGGTGGGGCCGTTTCCATAATCCTGGGGATGAAAGGGAGCCCTTTGCCATCCTTCAGGAACAAAGCAGGATGGGATAAAAGGCTGGGACACATTCCTTTCATCCTGGCACTCCAAACACAAAGTACATGGAAATCAGGGTTTGGATGCAGCACCTTCCCTTTATTTACACCACAAGTTTCGATTTCAGCTCCAATCCCAAAAAAGCAAAGAGAAATCCCTGGATTTCTGCACAGCCACAACAAAATGGATTTAATCCAAAGGATGTTAAGATATTCAGGAAGGTTGTTGAGGTTTTCAGAAAAGAGGACTCAGTGGAGCAGATATAGGGTAAAATCCCTCTTATGAAAGGAATATTCACAATATTCACAATATTCACAATTGAGCCTCTACATTGATATTTCTCTGCTAAGGGAGAAAAGAATGGGGAGTTATAGCCAGGGAATTCTGGAATCATGGAATGGTTTGGGTTGGAAGGACCTAAAATCCCACCCAGTGCCACCCCTGCCATGACAGGGACACCTCCCACTGTCCCAGAGTGCTCCAAACACCATCCAAGTTAACCTAGGGCACTGCCAGGGATCCAGGGGCAGCCACAGAAAATCTGGGAATTCCAGCCCAGACAGGAATTCCCAATTCCCAATCTCCCAGCCCAATCTCCCCTTTTCCAGTCTGAAGCCATTCCCTGTGTCCTGTCCCTCCATACCTTGTCCCCAGTCCCTCTCCAGCTCTCCTGAAGCCTCTTTAGGCCCTGCCAGAGGCTCTGAGCTCTCCAGGGATTTTTCTCTCCTCCAGGTGAACATTCCCAGCTCTCCCAGCCTGGCTCGAGGGGCTCCAGCCCTGGAGGATCTGCATGGATTCCTCTGGACTCTCTCCAGCAGCTCCAGGGATCCCAGAGGTGGAACTGGCCCTGCAGGTGGGGTCTCACCTGAGCAGGGCAGAGGGGCAGAATTCCCACCTTTCCTGCTGCCCAAGCTGAGGGATCAGCCCAGAGCTTTGGGGGATTCTGGGATGGCCACGTCCAGCTCTCACCCACCAACATTCCCAGGTTTTTCTTCCAGGGCTGATCTCCATCCCTTCATCCCCCAGCCTGGATTGATCCCAGCGTTGCCACAAGGAATTAAGGAGTGATGGGTTTTATTAACTTGGGTTCAGTCCTTGTTTGGGAATTTAAGCCCCAGAGCCAGCACAATTCCCCAACACCAAAACTCATGGAGACATGGGCGGGGCTCAGGTACAAAATCCCACAAATTCCCAAAATTCCAGATGCAACGAAACCATCCCTGCTAGGAGTGAGGACTGAATGGGGTCTGCTACCACTCTGAAAGCCACTCCCCAAGCCGAGGTCTGTCCAGGATGACTTCCAGGATTAACCAGGGAGCTTTGGCCAGCAAAGCTTCCCCCAGCCCCAATCCCCAACCCAGCAGAGCCTCAGCCACATTCCCAGGGGAAGCCTTCCTTGGACTCCATCAAACAACAGCAAGCTCTGGGAAACATTCCCAAAAACTTGCCCAAAACTGAAGCACGCTTTCCACACGGAGACATCCAAGTGGAAGCGGCACACCACCTGAAAAGAGGAGAAAATGCTCCGGATGAACTCTTCTAGAACAGTTCTAGTTATAAAAATTTGGGGTTTAGGCAGATAAAACATATTTATCTTACATCCCCTTGTTCTTTTTGACTTTCTCTTTTCTCCCATCTCCTTTTCGTTGCCTTTAAATTTGAGCACCATGAGATCAACTCCGTGCCCCGAGGTCTCTGCCTCTCCAGTGCCCTTTGGAAGTCAGGGCTTTCCAAGCTCCAATCCCGCATTTCGGAGCCCAGCTCGTCTTGGCAGGGCACAAAGAGAGCGGCAGAGCCCCCGGGAGCTCCTCCCCTGGCAGAACAAGGCCCTACTGATCCGAGGGAATCCGCCCCGCTCCCATTCACGCCGCAGCTGCAGCCTTGGGAAAGGGGCTCCCATTCACAGGCTTCTGTGTGGGAGCGGAGCAGCCGCATCCCGGGATTTCAGAGCCACCCAGGGAGCTCAACGTTCTGGGGACAAAAGTGCTCTTGGAATTATGGCAGGTACAGGCACTACCAGGGATTTAAATGGGAATTACATCCATTTTTTGTGGGTTTGCATTAAAGGCGAGTCAGGCACCGGTGGCAGACGGATGGAGATTGATTAGGGAATTGGTAATTAATGGATCCGACAGAGCCCAGCCCTTGCAAGGTGCTAAAGCAGCAGGAAACACACCCTGGTCTTGATTGATGACTGGGGAAGGACTTGCTCAGACTCAGCAAACTAAGCACTCCTTAAGTCATCGTTAATGCTCTTAATTAGACCAGGCTAATCAAGGCCAAGCACTTTGGACCAGAGAAGCTGTGGTTTCTCCATCCTTGGAATGTTCCAGGCTGGATGAGGTTTGGAGCAACCTGATCCAGTGGAATGGGATAATCCTGAACCAGCAGGAAACATGCCCTGATTTTGATCAATGGCTGGGGCGAGACTTGCTCAGACTCAGCAAACGAAGCACTCCTTAAGTCATCGTTAACACTCTTAATTAGACCAGGCTGATTAAGGCCAAGCACTTTGGATCAGAGGAGTTGTGGTTGCTCCATCCTTGGAATGTTCCGGGTTGGATGGGGTTTGGAGCAACCTGGGAGAGTGGGATGGGATAATCCTGAACCAGCAGGAAACATGCCCTGGTCTCGATCAACGGCTGGGGAAAGACTCAGCACAAACCAAGCACTCTTTAAGTCATCGTTAACACTCTTAATTAGAGCAGGCTAATTAAGGCCAAGCACTTGGGATCAGAGGAGTTGTGGTTGCTCCATCCTTGGAATATTTCATGTTGGATGGGGTTTGGAGCAACCTGATCCAGTGCAAAGTGTCACTGCTCTCCAGGGAATGGGATGGAGTAATCCTTGAGGTCCCACCTCACTCAAAGCATTTTGGGGCTTGATCCAAGGATCTGATGAAGATGTTGAGGGAATTTGAAGGGGTGGAGTCTCTGCTGCTGCCTGGGATGGGGAGCTGAGGCTGGAATGGCTCTGGCAGGAAAACCCATCCGTCATTCCCGGAGCAGCCTGAAAAAATCCGCTGCCAACGTGTCATAATTACGGTGAGACAAATAGAGGCGTTCAGGCTGCATGTATGGAATTGAGGAAATGTCACAATTGGCTTTAGGGATTACTGGAAATGCAGAAGAAACCCAATAATTTAATAGCAATATCAAAGTACGGGCAGCAAGTCATGTCCTTGACAAGGCTCTCAGCTGTGATGAATAGAAATGAAAGGACATTATTTCCTCCAGTTCAGGGCATTATTTGAAAGGCAGAACCGAAGTAATAGAACGTAATTGAATTATATTTTTATATCCATCGCTCTGTGTGTGCATCCGTTTCATTTACAGCCAGCATTTCTTGCAGGAACACAAAGCCAATATTGCTAACGAGACACACGGTGCACGGTTCCGGGCACAGGGAAAGGCTCTGAGCTCCCTGCCAGGCTGGAGGCAGCATTCCTGTAAATATTTACTCCTGAAAGTTCAAACAAGAGCGGGTTGGAATTCCCAGATTTGGAGTTAGAATCAGAAAATCAGGATTGTGAGGGAGTTACAAACTCATCCAGTGCCACCCCTGCCGTGGCAGGGGCACCTCCCACTGTCCCAGGCTGCTCCAACCTGGCCTTGGACACTTCCAGGGATCCAGGAGCAGCCACAGCTTCTCCAGGAATTCCATCCCAGCCAGGAATTTCTTCCATGAATCCAACCTAAATCTCCCCTCCTTCAGATCCATTCCATGTCGTCCTTTTTTCTTTTTAGACTTATTTTACAGGGCAAAAATAAACTTTTTATTGCCCGCCCTGCAATAGGGCAGCCCCTTTCTCGTCATCATCAGGCCTTCAAAAAACCCCAAATTTTCCCTAAAAAAAATTAAACCTGGGGAAAAATAAAAGAAAACAAATTCTAAAACTGACCAAGGGATGAAAATATCTTTCATTCTTTTCTACGTTTGCCTTCTGCTGCTACAGAGAGATCCCAGTGGAAGCTGCACACCACATAAAAAGAGGAGAAAAATTCTCCAGATGAACAGTTCTAGAGTTCTAGAACAGTTTCAGTTCTAAAAACTTTGTGTTTAGGCAAATAAAACATATTTATCTTACATCTCATCTTTCTTTTTGACTTACTCTCTCTTTTCTCCCATCCCCTTTTCACTGCCTTTAAATTTCCAGCACTTCCAGGTCAAGAAGAAATAGAGAGAAGCTTCTCAAATCCCAAATCTTTCAGGTTTGTGCCCTTTTTTCTGACTTGATGCATGGAGTAACTGAGGTAAAATATCCCCAGAGCAGCTTCAAGCATTGCCAGTGCTTTAGGATTGTCATGGAATGGTTTCTCATGGAATGGTTTGGGTTGGAAGAGACCTCAGAGATGATTTAATTCCAACCCCTCGTGTCACAGGCAGGATTTAGGGTTTTCCCTGGCACACAGGAGCAATTTCCAGCTGGTAAAACACCTGGATCTGTTCTGGGACAAAGCAGTGGCTGCCTCCACCCAGAGCATGTGTCCCTTGGTGGCCAGAGCCACCCTTGTCTGTGTCCCCAACCCTCCCACTGGGGTTCCTGAGCAGCCACTGCTCCTGTCGGGGATTTAAAAGGAAAAATAAAATCCTATTTTTCAGTCTGCCCTGAGCCTGTCCCTGAAATAAAGAGGCTTAAAGTCGAGGCAAGAGCAAGATCATTTCGTGGGGGCAACCTGTCAAAAACAGAAAATTCTGAGGTTCAGGGAGGAGAGAGGGGACAGAGAATGGAATTATCAGGGAATTGTAAATTGGAATGTCCTGAGTGGGAAAGATCCACAAGGATGGTGGAGCCCAACCCCTGTCCCTGCCCAGAGCCCCCAACAATCCCACCCTGAGAATCCCTGGCAGAGCTGGCCAAAGGCTCCTGGAGCTCTGGCAGCCTCGGGAATATCACCATTCCCTGGGGAGCTTTTCCAGTGCTTATTCCACCCTCTGGGGGAAGAACCTTTCCTTAAAATCGAAAACTATTAATAAATATATCTATAAATCAATTTATGAAGGATTATCAGCTGAGCTCAGTGTTTATACATTCCCATATATCCACACAAGTCAATCCAGGTATCCTTATCCCATTCCCTGCGCTTCTTTCTATCCTCACCACCCTTTCCCCCCCAACTCCTCCAACTTTTCCAGAATCCCTCTGCTTTTAGAGCCATGAGGCCAAGCTTTGATGACTCCCATCTTTCTGCCCCATTTTTCCTGCTTTTCCTCTCCCTTCCCCAGCACTTTGATGCCTCGGTGGGCTCGTGCTGCCGCTCACGCACAGAGGCGCCATTGAGGATTCCAGCGGGGAGGAAGAGGGGGAGGGAGGCGGATCTGGGCTTTTCAAGGCATTTCCTCGCTGCTTTCGCTCGGGAGAAGCCACAAAAGCTCCCGGCTCCCACACTGGAGGGATTCATCCCATGGGGATTTCATCCAGTGGCATTGAGGGGAGTGGGATCCTCCCTTCGGCACCCTAAACCCATCGTGGGATTGGCCCTTCCTGGATAAATTTAGATCCATGCAGAGATGCCTGAAGTTTTAGATTCTGTGTTTCACATTCTGTGGTGCCCAGGGGTGCAGCTCTGAGCTCACAGTCAGGGTCACTCAGCTCTGCACACAGCACGGACACAAAACAAATCCTTTTCCTGCTGCACACCAAGGACAACTGGGACAAGTTTGCAGCACCAAAAGCACAAACAAGGCTGGGCTGAGGAGAGAAAACAAGAAGGATGGGACTGCATCAGCTGGAGCTGGAATGGGACAATTCAACCCCAAGGTGCAAATGGACCAAAACTGAGAAAAGTGGGAGACCTGGTGACCATTTGTGCATTTTGTGCCCATTTTGTGTCCATTTTGGGTCTCCCTTGGGTGTAGCCCTGGCCAGGCCCTTGTTCTGCCCAAGGTTTATCCTAAAGGCATTTTAATAAATCTCTGCTTTATTCTCTTAGCTCTGTCCAGTCTCTGCTCCAGGTCACCCTTCCCAAGGCATCAATGGGATCAAATCCATCCCAGCCATGCCAAGCCAGGCCTGCAGGCCAAGGTTGTGGATCCAAGAGCTCCCAGAGCACAATTCCCACTTTCCAAAGATAGAAGGGATGAGCTGTTCCTCGTTTCCCCGAGTGAAGCTCTGCCTGAACAGCTCCAGACACCTCAGCCCGGCCCTGCTGCAACAGCAACATCCTAATTAACGGATTAGGGATGACTGGCTAATGAGGAGCTGCCAAGGAGGGACCCTCAGGCTTGTGGAGGACACGGTCTGAGCAGGGACAAACATCAGGAATGTGCTCAGGAAAAGGGAGCTGGGATCCAGGGATGAATAAAAATGGGAATTTGTTGGGGGTGCAGGGAAGCAGCTCTGGTTGGACCTGGTGTTTGTGGGGCTGGGAGTGTGGAGGGCTCTGCATTCCCTCAGGAATGAGCTTCTCCAAGGAGATCAGGAGGACACCGGGAATGATGAGACCCCCTCCAAGGGAATAAAGGAAGTGTTCTTTATGCAGTCATGGAATTGTCAGGATTGGAAAACACCCCTAAGACATTGAGTCCAACCATTCATTCCCAGCACTGCCAGGGCCACCACTGACCCCTGTCCCCAAGTGCCACCTCCACAGGGATTGAAATGCCTCCAGGGATGGGGAGCTGGAGTCCCCATTCGTGGAGGAAAAGGACAAACCTTTCCATGAAGGAATTTCCCCAATATCCAACCTGAACCTCCCAGGGTGAAACTTGAGGCTGTTTCCTCAGATCCTGGAGGTTTTTACACGGAAAATAAGAGCCCGACCCCCCCGGCTGTCCCCTCCTGGCAGGGAATTGTGCAGAGCCACAGGGTCCCCCCTGAGCCTCCTTTGCTCCAGGCTCAGCCTCTTCCCAGCTCCCTCAGCTGTCCCTGAGACAAGACATTCCAGCAATGAAAATCCTGCTGCAAAGGGAAAGAGGAGAATGCCTCATTCCAGGAATGACAGGACCAGATTCCCTGTCAGCCTTGCAGGGAGTCAAAACCAGCCAGGAAAACGGGAGGGGAGGTTTAGAGCTAATGAAGAGCAGGACAGGAGGATCCCTTGGGATCCTTTCCAGCTTCATTTTCTATTATTCCTGTTTGCTAAAGAATTATCCTGGAAAAGCTGTGGCTGCCCCTGGATCCCTGGCAGTGCCCAAGGCCAGGTTGGACATTGGGCTTGGAGCAGCCTGGGACAGTGGGAGGTGTCCCTGCCATGGCAGGGGTGGCACTGAGTGGGATTTCAGGTCCTTCCATCCCAAACCATCCTGGAATTCCATGAAATCACCCACCTGCAGTGCTCAGCTCAGAGCACGCTCAGGATTCCCAGCCCCCTTCACAGATCCCAGCCACCTCCCCCCAGGAATGCCAGGAAATCTGAAGGGAAATATTTTTCCCACCTTCCATAATTCCCTTTGCAGCGTGCATTGTCTGAGTGATGGGAAACAAAGCGAGTTCATCGTGACAGTCTTCAGCCTAATCGAGGCATTAAAAGCAAATTAAGCCTTTTTTAATTTGTCTCCCGCCACACGCCCCAGCCAGAGCAGCGGCCTCAGCTGTGATTTCAATGAGCTGTGGCAGGCAGCTGAAAAATCACGGATTGAGAGACTCATCCTGCTCGGGAAAACTTCCTGGGCCGGTTGGTTGTACCCTGGGAGCTGCCAAAACTCGGCCTCAATTTGTGGATTAATGATCACCTGCGCTAAACCGGCTGCTAATCGACGGAGGAATGTGATTCCCAAATGAATCAACGCTACCCCAGCTGCCTCGTGGAGCGAGGTAAAAGCCTGGTTTGCTTTCCCTCCATCGTATCACCAGGGCTGTTCTAAGGAGCCCAGAATTCCCGTGGTTTTCTGGGTAAATATCCCGCTTTTTCTCTGGCATTCTGAAACAATGAGCGCTCCTGAAAGGCTCCATTCAGGTTATTCTTAGCTCGCAGCGTTCCGTTCAGCGGGAGCTGGGGCTGAAATTCCCTTTTTTTAGTGCCTCCCATGGAAACTGGTGACTCCATCAGCTGGCAATAAATAATTCCTCTCTGACACTCAGCAGAGCTGGCCTTGGAGCGGCAGATCCAGGGATTTCCACACAGGGAGGGATTTGTCGCTGTTCGGAGAAACCTCAACAAAGCACGGCCCAGGTAAAGGTGGGGATAGAATCAGGGAATCATGGAATGGTTTGGGATGGATGGGGCCTAAAATCCCACCCCATTCCAGCCCTGCCATGGCGGTGCTTCCCTTCACATTTCTTATCTACTGAGAGGAGAGATTTGCAGATTAATTGCTACCCCCAGACACAAAATCAGTCTCAACCAGCACCTCTACGATCTGCTTTAAATGATTGATTTTAATTATTGTCACCCTGGGCTTTGGTGACACCTCTGGGACGGCCCCAGCTGCTCCACCTCCAGCACCCACTTCAGGTTTTTAGGGCTGGTTTTGGGGTTTAAATCGGTCTGCGCTGGATAAATGGAATGTTTTTGTCTGAAAAGTGAGGCCATGGTGTTGGGTGAGGGGGATGAGGACCCAGGGGAGCACAGGGCAGGTGGAGGGAGGGCATCGTCCCCCTCTGCTCTGTCCTTGGGAGGCTCCACCTGGGAAATTCCAGCTCTGGAATTCTCAGCACAAGAAAGTTGTGGAGCTGCTGGAGTGATCCTGAGGAACCCATGGAGCTGCTCCAAGGGCTGAAGCTGCTCCAAGAACTGGGAATGT
>VZSR01000520.1:48642204-48655895 GCA_013398615.1 Brachypodius melanocephalos | reverse complement strand
ATCAGATTCAGAACAGCCAAATTCCCACATTCTGATCCCACAAAGTGGGAATTAAACACACTCCGAACCACAAAAACAACAATAAAGCCGGAACATTTTGAACCTTTTCAGACATTCCTGGCTCTCCATCCCATCCCTCCAAGCTTCCAATGGACAGGACACGGCTGAAACAGCCTCAGCTTCAGGCTCTGAATTTCATTACTTTGGATTTATCTGGGATTCCTCCAGAATTACAGTTTCTCTAATTTCTCTGGAGTTACACTGGGTGAAGTTCAACCGAAGAACTTCCATGAGGTGAGGTTTTATTAAATGAGCAAAGTTTGTGTTTGGCGTCACCCCCACCTCCGTCCCTGTCCTTAATGAGCTCCTGCATTAATCAGTTTTCACGCCTAATCCTGCCCTTGATACTTGTGATTAAATTCCTCATGGAAAAATGGGAATCCTTGGTATTTTCCAGCCTTGTCTGCTTGGGAAATAACTCCAGAAAAGACAATTTTCTCCCCAAACAACCATGGCATGGGTAAGGTGGGAATAATTCCTTCTTTTGGCAAAATTTCCCTAGGGTCACCCATCCTGGGCTGAAAAAATGAGGGTTTGATGTTCCCCAAGTGCTGGAACATCAATTGGTTTGAAGATGAGGCTCAGCACAAGCCGGCTCCAACAGCAAAGTTATTCCAAGGAAAAATAGGAGCAATTCCCACCCTGTGTTGCCATGGATGAGGGTCAGGAGTGGCTCCCAAATCCCAAGGACAATTCCCATGAAAACCTTCTCCTGCCATGAAACCAAAGCTGCTCATGAGCAACAAACCTCATCCCAGGATAATTTCTTTTCCTGGAAAAATTAATGAGAGTGTAAATTAAGGCCTTCCCAAGACATTTTCCCAGATATTTTCGGAGAAGAGCGTAATTCCTGCTGGAGCTGCTTTCAAAGGTTGTGGACAACAGTGGGAATGCGCAGGTCTCCTGTCCAATCAGCAATTCCAAAGAAACTGGAGCCAACTGCTTGGAATAAAACCCTGAGGACTTTATTCCTGATAAATGAATAAATTCCTGATGATGGGAAATACGAAAGCGCAAATAAAATTCCTCGCCGATCCCGGCCACGCTCAGCATTTTTAATTTTGTGTTCGTTTTCTCCCTGATTTCAGGGCCTCAGACACAAATTACCAAGGCCTAACCTAACCTGAAGTCTCCAAATGTTCCAACACTTCCTGTGGAATTGTTTTCGGAGGCACATTCCACTGAAATTCCTGATTAGCCAGAAATCCAAGCTCAGAACATCGCTCTTTGGTGGGAGGTTCAGAAAGGATTTCAGACACATCCTGTGCTTATCCTAGAAGTAAAATCTGGGATTTCCATCCTCCCTCAGCATTCCCAAGTGCATTTTTTGGGATTGTCCCCTGGTGTCACAGTCACACCAAGAGAGAGAGACGCAACTGACTGATCCAAAAGGGATGAGCCAAAAAACCCGAATAAATTCATGAGAAATTCCACAAAACAGAAATAACTTTTCCAGGGATTCTGCCTAAAGGCTCAGAGATCTTCCCACAAAAAGGATTTCAACACAACCCCTTGGATATTCCCATTTGGAGCAATTAAATCCGAAAGGAAACATTTAGGTTGGAATCAATGAAGGAATTGATGTTTAGGTCGATGTAAGAAAAGGTCAAATCAATCCCTGAGATAGATGCCAGAGGAGGAAAAGGTTGGGTTTTTCCCATGAAATATTTTGTGGAATAAAAAATTCTTACGCTTCAACAGCACAGGGAAAACAAGGAAATTTTGGAGGGATTCCGGAGGTCATGGAGCTGCTCCATGGAGCCAGGCTGGGAGAGCTGGGAATGTTCACTTAAAGAGGAGAAGGATCCAGAAGGAGCTCAGAGCCCCTGGCAGGGCCTGAAGGGGCTCCAGGAGAGCTGGAGAGGGACTGGGGACAAGGGATGGAGGGACAGGACACAGGGAATGGCTTCAGATTGGAAAAGAGGAGATTGGGAATTGGGAATTCCTGGCTGGAATGACCAGGACAAGGGGGAATGGCTTTAAAATGGGAGAGGATAGATTTGGGTGGGAGATTGGGAAGGAATTCCTGTCTGGGCTGGAATTCCCAGATTTGCTGTGGCTGCCCCTGGATCCCTGGCAGTGCCCAAGGCCAGGTTGGACATTGGGGCTTGGATCAGCCTGGGATAACGGAAGTTGTCCCTGCCCACCCAGCGGTTGGAATGAGATGAACTTCAAGGTTCTCCTCCCACAAATCATTCCAGGATTCCCTGAAAATGCCCCAAATGCCAGAGCTGGGTGCAGGCAGCGCAGCTGGAGCTCACCTGTTTTGTTGGAGAGGCGGAAGGACACCATTTTATCCGGGATGCTGCAGACATTCCGCACCGAGGCGATGCAGCTGTAGTTGGCGTAGTCCTGAGGTCGCAGGTTCTTCAGCTTCAGGATCTTTGTTTCTCCCTGGAAAAAGGGAGGAGGGAACATCAGGAAGGGACAGAGGCAGAGTGAAAATGGAGTTTGATGTTTGGAACTGGGATTTTCAACCTCCTCCAGCATTCCCAAGTGGGTTCCTTGGGATTAACCCCTGGTGTTACATCCACAAGACAAAACCGACGGATCCAGAAGGGTTCAGCCCAAATAAAAAGAGTAAATTCACAAGAAATTCCACAAAATGGAAAAAAACCCCCCTTTTCCAAGGATTCAATGTAAAGTCTTCAGGATCCTCCCCCAAAGGATTTCCAAAGGATACAGGGAATAATATCAACACTGGAAAGCCAGAGGGAAAACTGGTTTGGTGGAATCCTTCAAGTCGCAAATTTTTTAGGGTAATTTATTTTAAGGCACAATTTCCATGAAGAAAAAATCTCAAGGTAGAAAATTCTTCCTGTTTTCCTTTAAAAATTAGGAGCTGCTGGGTTCTATTTTTAGCCAGGGAGTGGAGATGGAGCAGGAAGCTGAACATGGAATGTGGAATTCCTTTAAACACAGACAGCAGGAAACTGGGAAATGGGAAATGCGAGATTCCCCCTGCAAAGTTCCAAAAGGAAAATATGGAAAATGTTCATTATGCAATAAATCCAAACAACTTTAATATTGGCACAGCCTTAGGAACATGTGGATTTTTATTTTTTTTTAAACAATATCACGTGGATAAACTGCCCAGGAATATCTAGGAAAAATATAGAAGTTTGAGAAAATGAATGGACAAAACTGGGGAAAAAAATAAATCCATCAAAAAAGAAGATACAGCTGAGCAGGGAAGAAAAGAAACAGTCCTTGAAGTTTTGGAGAGATTTTGGGAATATTGAGATTTAAATGGTTTATATGGACAACCAATCCCATGGAAATGAGGGGATTAAAATGAAGCCTTGGAAAAACCTCTCCTAAAGATCCAATTCCTGCTTTAGGAGGTTTTTCTGGAATAGGGAAGGGCCTGATCCAGGCTGCCAAATGAGCAGCTCCATCCCAGCAATTCCCTCCTTAACTCCAGGTCGAGCTTGGGGTGAACTCCCAATGGAATTCTGGATCCTGGGGACAGCTTGCAGACATTCATAAAAAATGTCTATATTTTCCTCGTTGGGTGGGATAATTAGGCTAATCATGTCTAATTGCATAATTATCGTAAATACAGCAAATTTAATCTCGTGCTCAGGCTGAGCAATTCCAGTGAGTGACGAGGAGGATGTGAACTCTAAGGGAAAAAACATCTTCATTGAGATTTGGGATTTGGGAAGTTCATTTCTCCAACATTTTTGTGGATGAGGATGGGCAGGTCTGCTCCGTTTCTCTCCGCATGGATGTTGGAATAGGTGGCTCATGTTTCCTGATTGACTGGAAAAATCTGATCCTGTTTAAGGAATTTGTCTGGATTTGCCCAGTTTTCCAAGTGTCTCCTGTGATTTGAGTGCTGCCTGGATTTTGGGATCATCCCAGAGTGTGGGAAAAGGGGAAAGGTGGGAATTCTGCCCCTCTGCCCTGCTTAGGTGTGACCCCACCTGCAGAGCTGCTCCAGCCCTGGAGACAGAGCAGGACCTGGAGCTGCTGGAGAGATCCAGAGAAATCCATGGAGCTGCTCCAGAGCTGGAGCCAGGCTGGGAGAGCTGGGAATGTTCACCTGGAGAGGAGAAGGCTCCAGGGAGAGCTCAGAGCCCCTGGCAGGGCCTGAAGGGGCTCCAGGAGAGCTGGAGAGGGACTGGGGACAAGGGATGGAGGGACAGGACACAGGGAATGTGTCCAATTAACAGAAAGGAGGTTTAAATTGGATATTGGGCAGGAATTCCTGGCTGGGCTGGAATTGCCAGAGCAGCTGTGGCTGCCCCTGGATCCCTGGCAGTGCCCAAGGCCAGGTTGGACATTGGAGCAGCCTGGGACAGTGGGAGGTGTCCCTGGGTTGGAATGGGATGAGCTTTAAGGTCTCTTTCCACCCAGAGCATCCCAAGATTTTGTGATCACCATAATAATAAAACCATCAGAAATAAAACCAACCTCTTTTTGGGGTAAAAAAAAACTTGAGAAATTTTGTTTCCCTTTCCATTCCATTTCACTTCCAGATTAAAATCCACCTTCAGAGCCCTCAACAACAACAAAAATTCCCCCTCCAAATTCCCAAGCCTTGATCCTCTGAAGCCAAATACTCTCTGTCCCTCTTCCCATCATCCCTCCCTATTTGCAACCCTGTCATGAAATGAACCAATTAAGCAGAAGATGTTGATGACTCTTGAACCTTTAATTACATTTTTCCCTCTCATAAACACAGAGCAGATCTCGCCTGCACGGATCCAGGCGCCGCTAATTCCAGCTGCCCTCCAATAACTGGAGAAAGGTTATGGATAAGACTGGAATATCACCAGGACAATCTGATTTATTCATTAATTAAACCCACACCAAGATTTTAGGAAGGACAATCTTAATAACCTAAAAAAAAAAAAACAACAAAAAACTAATTTCATGTGACACATTTTAGTAGATGAATCCTTAGATTTTAGGGAAGGCAATGCTCAGCATTTCCATAGTGAAATATAAACCACTTTCCCTTTTTAATTAAAACATTTCAAAATGCCAATTTACACTCAAGTCCAAGCAAAACCCCAGATTTGCTAAACTGGGTTTGTTCATGTTAAATTAAAAATAATCTCGTTACACTCAGGACACCAATAACTTGGCTCTGTGATTTAATTCCCATCTCTGCAAGGTTCCGGGCTCCGCATTTCTCCAGAAAACACGGAGCTGTTGGAGCAATATAAAGCTGTCAAGTACAATAAAAAGCCACAAATGAAGGTGCTCTCAAATCATTAAGTGAAAATTATTTATGAAAGTCGCAGTTGCTTTCTGCTCCGAACACCAAATTACCAGGCGGTTTTCACCTCTGCCTTTCCTTGTTGTTCCTTGGGATTTTCCAAACCAATCTCCCCCCTTTTCTTTTCTCCTTTTCTTTTTATTTCTTTTTTTTTTTTTTTTTTTAAACACCATCCCACGCTTTTGGCCACAGACAATGGGATTTGCCACATTTTTTTTAATCTTTCCTCGGTGCATGATAAATTAATCTCAGCTTATCCGACAGAGCCAGGATTCCTTCGGGGCCGGGAATGGGAGCAGGAAGACTTCGGGAAAGGTTTTATTTCCTTTTTTACCACCTCATTTTTAAGTGGGGGAATTGTGAAACAAAATCTTGTATTTAAAGACTAAAAAGGCAGAAAAGAAAGGAGTATAAAAACCAACACGGGGAGTTCCCACAGAGTCTGGAATTTTTGAGGTTGGAAAAGCCCTCCAAGATCATCAGTTCCAACCATCAACCACCACCATGCTCTCCATTAATCCATGTCCTCAACTGCCACATTCACACGGTTTTTGAAAACTTCCAGGAAGGGAGGCTCCACCCCTCTTCTGGGCAGCCTGTACCTCTTCCATAAAGAATTTTTTCCTAAAATTTAATCTACACAAAGATATTTTAAGGCTGTAATTTAGCCTGAGTGCGGAATCGCTGAGTTGGATCGGGAAGGATGAAGAAACAGGAATCAGATCAGAAATTTGGGCTTGCAGGATCCAATAAAAACCCCTTTGAAAGGCCTCCTGCAGATATAATTTCCTCATCATTTAATAATTTCTATTTTTTACAAAAATGTAAACATGTTTCATGTCAGGAAACCTGTTAACAACACCCAGGAGCGTTTGGGCGGGGCATCACAATCCGGAGGCCATCCCCAAGCCCCACCCCACAAACCCAGCGGGCAGATCCCGTCACAAAGCCTCGAGATGGGAAAAAATTCCCGCTTTTCAGGCCTACCTGGGTAAAGAAGGGCTCGTAGATCTCCACGCCCTTGTCAGAGCCCTGCAGCAGCACCTCCTGGCCGCGGCGCCAGCTGTAGCGCACGGGCGGGTTGGAGTTGGCCACGCACCTGAGGAACACGGTCTTCTCATAATAAAACTGCTCCTTGGCCTCCCCGATGCTCTGGTGGACCGTGACGATGGGATCATCCAAATCTGGGGGAAAAAACAAAGTTAAGTCAGGTTTTAGTCAACTCAACTCGGGAATTTCCTGCGGCGCCTCGTAACTAGCCAAGGCTAAAACAGAGACAAAACACCTCGAAAAGCCCCAAATTTTAGGAATTTTGCAGCAAAAGTCAAGTTGAGGATTTATTTCCTTCTCCCCGACTGGGTCTCCTTCAAAACTCCCATTTTTAGGCAGAACAGCACAGGCAATCTCACATTAATGTCAATCATATTTCTATTATAGTGCGATGATTACCGCGGTTTTGTCTGGTTCGCAGCTTTACTCCTTGTTTCTTCTAACTCTTTTCCACAAAATTATAAAGCTTTGGCAATAAATAGACAGCCTGATTTGCATCCAAATGGCAGGATCCAGGAGTCCATGGATCATGTGCACGCAGCTGTTTGCTTTTAAAGCTGCAATTTAAGGCAGCAATTTAATGCAGATTCCCTGCTTTTAGTTACAGGCATTTAACTTCCAGCAGGTAAATTCATCCCGGGCTTTGGAACACATTTCTCTTGATTAAAATACAGATATCGGATAATTACTCCCACTGCAGCAGCTCCGAGAAAATGAGATGCCCACGACGAGGAATTGGCTTCCACAAGGAATAAAGATACAATAGCCCTTGGAATATGAGGATACCAAAGTAATTAATTTGGGCTTGATCCTGCCAGGAAAAAGGAGATTCCTGGGCTGGGGGTTTTTCTGAGTTTTGTCTGGAGGGACGATTTTATTGAGGAAGGAAAAAAATGGAACAAGGAAAAACACGGAAAGCAAAGGACGTTTTCCCAAAGTACTGGTTAAAAACACACAACTCCCAAATGACCACTCTCACAGCCAGGAATTCCTTCCCAATATCCCATCAATCCTGGCTCTCTGGCGGTGGGAAGTTTTTTCCCCCCTCTCCTGTCCCTCCATCCCTGGAAACCAATGGTTTCCGTGGGAAGAACCTTGAGGTCCATCCTAGCCCTGGATGGGCAGGGACACCTCCCACTGTCCCAGACTGCTCCAACCCCAATGTCCAACCTGGCCTTGGGCACTTCCAGGGATCCAGGGGCAGCCACAGCAAATCTGGCAATTCCAGCCCAGCCAGCAATTCCCAATTCCCAATCTCCCCTTTTCCAATCTGAAGCCATTCCCTGTGTCCTGTCCCTCCATCCCTTGTCCCCAGTCCCTCTCCAGCTCTCCTGGAGCCCCTTCAGGTACACTCAGCTCTCCCTGGATCCTTCTCTTCTCCAAGTAAACATTCCCAGCTCTCCCAGCTTCAATCCAGAGCAGCTCCAGCCCTCAGAGCATCTCCATGATCTCGTTGCCAACAATTCCATGGTTTTCTTGTGCTGGAATCCTGGACTCAGCATTCCAGCTGCACCCTCCAAGCACACAGGAACACAACATTCCATGTGCAACTCAGCTCTGGCTGCAACCGTTCCAGAACCTTCTCAGCACTGCTTGTTCCTTAAAATTCCTTAAAACCCTTTGGGTAGGGGTTAATTATTCCCTTATCCCAAAATTTAACCCCATTTTTGCAAAGTCTTTGATAAGTGAGTAATTATCAAAATGTTGGTTCATCAAGCTTATTTGAGGCCAAATTTCAGTGAAACAGAGAACGAGGTTCTCCAATCTTCACATGGCCAAAAGGAACCAGTCAAAGGCACCCTCAAATCCCTCTGCAAAGGTGAAGAATCCTGGAATTGTTGAGGTTGGAAAAGCCCCCTGAGATCACCAAATCCAACACCAGGCTCACCACTAAACCACGGCCTCAAGAGCCACATCCACAACTGGCTGAACTTTTCCAGCAGTGCTGACTCCACCCCTTCCCTGAGCAGCCTCTTCCAAAGCTTGACAACCTATGGAATTCTCAAGGAAGAACTTTGTTACTCAAATAAATTAGAACATATGAAAATTCCACGTTGAAAAAGCAATTTCCAGGAAAAAAAAAAAAAAAGACTGAATCCAGAGGCTAAAAATTCACCTGAAGATTAAAAATTCCTCTTTAGCCACTCCAGTTCTATTTGCATAAGAAGAGCGAAGCTAGAGAGTCTCTTGATTAATTAGAAACAAAACCTGCTCCAAAATTCCCAACAATTCCAGCAATAATACCTCATAATGGGGCATGGATTTTAAATAAATGTTACCTTCACCCTCCCCTCCGAAACATTTAATTTAAGATTGCAGAAGCAAATTATGGATCTGCTGCTCCAAATTAGGATGGCATTTCCTAATGAGGTTTCGGTTTTGTTCGAAAGGTTATTCGAAATCACGGCAGCGCTTGAGAAGGGTTGAGAGTGCTCAGGAATTCTGGCTCCTTGTCATGAAGGTGAAAGCAAAAAGGGGAAAATTAACTCGGTGCAATTTTTAGGGTCAAACACCTGTTCCTGGGGTTTTGATGGAGAGCAGAACCTTTCCCACATCGATTCCTGGGTTACTCCTGTTAAAGCACATCCCTGGATGGCAAACAAGGAGCCGTGAGCTCCATCACCCAGTCCAGGGATGCTCTTCCAGTCTCTGACCCTTGGATGAATGGGAATCCTTGGATAAAAGACCCAAGAGGTCCAAAGGATAAAAGACCCAAATCTGGGCTCAGCTTCATGAAGTTACTCAAGGTCAGGCACAAGAAATCCCTTAAAAACCTGGAGCCAGGACTGAAACCAGGACTGGATCCACCTCCATCCCTGGCTCCAAGAACAAGAGAGCTGTTTCCAGGGAAAGATTCCTTTTTGTCCAACCCATCCCTGCAAGACAAATTCCTGAGCACCCTGTCCAGCTCTGACAAGGATAAACTGGAACAATGCAAGGGAGGCCACCAAGGCGACATGGGGACATCCAGATCCTGAGGGAGCTGGGCCGGGCCAACCTGGAGATGGTTGGATGAAGGGAAAATCCAATTTCTGTCTTCAAATGCCAACCAGGGACTCATGGAGAAGATGAAGATAAAGGAGAAGCCGGGATGAGGAGCAGGCGGAATTTCTGTCTTCAGCTTGCTGCCAGGAAGTTTTGGAGAAGATGGAAAACTCTTTCTGGAGGTGCAGAGGAACGGACCATGAGGTCCAAGCTGCACCAAGAGAAATTTCTCCTGGATATAAGGAAAATAAAATTCCCTGTACAATCATAAAAGTGTCCAGAGGGGCCGTGGGATACTTGAAGACATCCAAAGCTTGGCTGGACACAGTTCCTGAGGAATCTGACCTTGAAGGTGGCCATGGTTTGAGCAGGGGGATGGACAAGAGGCCATTTCAGAGGAATGATTCCAAATTACTCCATGATTCTGTGATGTCATCACCTGCGTTCCAATCTGCTCTCTTGGAACAGGTCCATGCTGGATCATGGAAACATGGAATGGTTTGGGATGGAAGGAATCTTGAATCCCATCCCATCCCACCCCTTTTCCATGGCAGGGACAGCTCCCACTGTCTCAGGCTGCTCCAACCCCAATGTCCAACCTGGCCTTGGGCACTGCCAGGGATCCAGGGGCAGCCACAGCAAATCTGGCAATTCCAGCCCAGCCAGCAATTCCCAACTCCCAATCTCCCACCCCAATCTCCCCTTTTCCAATCTGAAGCCATTCCCTGTGTCCTGTCCCTCCATCCCTTGTTCCCAGTCCCTCTCCAGCTCATCCCTCCCAAGCAAGCACTGAACCATGGCAAGGGATGGATTTTCACAGGAATATCGGGAAAGCTCCCAGAAATCCAAGTTGGGAATGGAACTGCAGCAAAGCCTCTGCCAAAGCATTTCATAATGGTCAATTAATGGAAAATTCCCACTGCAGAACCTGATGGATTATTTTTTTTTTCCAACAGCAGTGCTGGAAAGATCCCCACAGCTGCAGCAAAGCAAGAGCAGGGGCACCATCAGGAGAGCAAAGAATGCTCCCGATTTTTGGGAGATTTCCCTGAACGTTCCCGGTGTTGGGAAGGGCTGCACAAAAATGTGCCTGGGTGGTTACATAAGGCTGGGCTTTGCTCAGGCCTGTGAGAGCTGGAAAAGAGAAAAAGCAGGAAAAACACGGGGCTTGAATAAGGGATTCTGCAGGAAAACTCCAAAATTCCCTGCCTTTAGCCAGGTTGTGTAAAGCCACCTGGTCATGGAAGTTCTCCGAAATTCTGGCTTCAGTTCTGATTGATTGGGCATTAATTGACACTCGATTGTCTAAACAGATTTTAAAAACCTCCTGCTTAAAGCTCTGTGCACGTGGGTGGCTGGGGGTGGTTATTCTTTCCCAGCAGCACAGGAATATCCAGGGCCTTGGAAGGCTGGGAAGGGCTTGGAATGGTCACTCAGAGAAGCCCCTGGATCCTTGGAAGTGTTCAAGGCCAGGCTGGACAAGGATTGGAGCAGCCTGGGACAGTGGGAGGTGTCCCTGCCCATGGCAGGGACAGAATGGGGTGGGAGTTAAGGTCCCTTCCACCCCAAATCATTCCAAATTCAATAATTCCAAATACCACACAAAAATAAACCTATAAAGATTTAACATTGGGAAGCTCAACAAGATGAATCTCTGCATTGTTTCACAAGAAAGGGGAAAAAATCCCAAAATGTTCATTTTGGGGTTGATGAAATTAGGGAGAGCCAACAGATTAATCACTCTTTAAATCAAACAGAAGCCGTGGATGCTGCTGTGAGGGGAAAGTCTCTCAATCAACCTGGAAATAATTACGGAAAGATGTTTCCCACAGAGGCTTGTGGCACCATCAGGTTCCATTTCTCAGTCTTTAATCTCTGAATTGAACCAAACACTCCCCAAAACCCAGGTGGGCCGGGCATGGCAAACACTGGATTGGAAGAATTCCCCTCACACATCCCTAAGCTCTGGAACAAATGGAAAAACTCAGCCTAAGCTGATCAGAAGGGGTCTAATCCAAATTCCCTGGGAATTGCCGCATCCTGCTGGAGTGGAGGTGCACAGAGTGTGGCAGATGCTGTTAAAATCCTCCCTGTGCAGAATTCCAAAGGCATTGAGCTGCCTGGAAGCAGGAAAAGCAGATCCTCACCCCCACAGCCTTGACCTGAGCGCTGGGAGAGTCACACAAACACGAACATCTCGGCAGGATCCGGGCTGGATTTGCTGGATCATCTCCTCCCAGCTGCTGGGCCTGCACACTTTGCTGATTTCATTTGTTAATTAGCTGCCTTTGTCTTCAGATGTGCGGAGCAGGCGGGACAAGAATAAAACACATCTGGGAAAGGGCCGGGAACGGCTCCATCCCGGCGGGCAGAGCGGAGACAGCGCTGACGCATCGCTGAGCTGGAGCTGCTCAGCTCCTCAGTTATCCTCAAATGTGAAACTCCCGAGTTCTCCAAGCTGCTTCCCCTCCCTGACCCAGACCAAGCTTTCAACCATGGAATCATTGAGGATGGAAAACATATGGGATCGTTGAGGCCAAGCTGTGCCTGATCCTCACCTGGTCCCCAGCCGAGATCTCTGAGTGCCAAGGCCACCTCTGCCCCGTGTCCCCAAGTGCCACATCCACAGGGATTGAAATCCCTCCAGGGACGGGGACTCCACCCTCTACCTGTGCTAGGGCTGGACACCCCTTTTAGGGGAAGAAATTTTCCCAAATATCCAATCTAAAGCTCACAGAATCCCTGAGGCTGGAAAATCCCTCCAGGATCACCCAGTCCCAGCTGTGCCCACCCTGTGCCCAGCCCAGAGCTCTGAGTGCCACCTCCAGGAATTCCTTGGACACCTTCAGGGATGGGCACTCCAAAACTCCCTGGGCACTTCCAATCCCTGAGCACCCTTTCCATGGGGAAATTCCTGCTGCTGTCCACCCTGAGCCTCCCCTGGCCCAGCCTGAGGCCATTCCCTCTCCTCCTGTCCCTGTTCCCTGCCAGCACAGCCCGACCCCCCCGGCTGTCCCCTCCTGGCAGGGACTTGTGCAGAGCCACAAGGTCCCCCCTGAGCCTCCTTTGCTCCAGGCTCAGCCCCTTCCCAGCTCCCTCAGGAATTCTCCAGCCCCTTCCCAGCTCCCTCAGGAATTCTCCAGCCCCTTCCCAGCTCCCGCAGGAATTCTCCAGACCCTTCCCAGCTCCTTCAGCTGCTCCTCATCAGATTTATTCTCCATAACTCCCAGAATTCCAGAATGGTTTGGGTGAGATGGAAGGAACTTAAAGCCCATCCAGTGCCACCCCTTCCATGGGCAGGGACACCTTCTGCCATCCCAGGGTGCTCCAAACTCCATCCAACCCATCCTGGAACAATTCCAGGGATGAAGCACTCACAAATTCTCTATCAAGGCAGCTTTGAAATGCTTCGTGTGGGACATAAACCTCAAAAATTCAATTAATTCCTCCATTTCTTGCATTCATGGAAAGGAAAATGAGCTCTCCTGCTCTCCATCCCTTCACGTGTCCAGTGTGGACACACAACAGCTGGAAAAACGGGAATCAAGCTATTCCCAGCTCCGTGTGAGCTATTTTCCCCTCTCCAAGCCTTTCAAAGAGATTTATTCTGCATCTGCAGCGCTGCCTGTGCAGCACAAGCAGCATTTCCAGCTGCTGGAAGGAAGGGAATGTTCCCTCCTTGTTCCCACGCTGGAGGGTGTGACCCTGGGTGCCCCCCGAGGAGCTGCCATCGATTTTCCGATGGAATTTCGGGCGGATCAGAGCCCTGCCAGGAGGCTGTGAACACACTCCAACACAAAAGGACAAAGCGAACGGCCTCGGCATCAACAATCCCCCGCACAGCTCCCGCCTCTGATGCTTTCCCGAGCATTCAGGCCACAGTAGAATTCCAAAAGGAAAACATAAAATGAGCTCTCTGCGATGGGATTTTATGGAGAAAACGTTTTCTCCTCTCTTTTAAGGAGGTTATAAAGGCACCTGGTGAAACTCTGAGCGTGTCCTGGCGGCACCAGGGGGTGCAGCCCTGCAGGAGGGATTTCCTTCTCCAAGGACATCAAACAGAGCCCATTCCCGTCGTTCCTGAGGCTGGATTAGGAATCCCACAGGAGCAGCCAGGTTTTCAGAACAAACAGACAAAACAAACAACAATGCTCGAATTCCACAGAGATGGGAGCAGCCCAGAGGAGGAGGATCGGGAGTGTTGGTGGATCAGAGGCTGGACATGACCTGGAATTGTGCCCTGGGCTGATCCCTCAGCATGGGATTGTTCCCTGCTCAGGTGAGAGCCCTGAGACCTGCAGAGCTGCTCTGGATCCAACAGCAGGAGCTGCTGGAGTGATCCAGAGGAATCCATGAAGATATTCCA
>VZSR01000520.1:48580240-48592111 GCA_013398615.1 Brachypodius melanocephalos | reverse complement strand
TCCAGAGGAAGCCACAATTTCTCTGGGAATTCCAGCCCAGGCAAGAATTCCTCTCTCATTTCCAACTTAAACTGAATTTCTGTCCATTTGGAGCCATTCCCCCTCATCCTATCAATCCATGCCCTCCCCAGAAATGTTTCCAGGAGTTGTCAGGGTGTTGTTTCCATAGATTTTCCAGCAGGGGAAGGATTCAGGCTGCAAAACCCTTCCATGTGCTCTCCTGAAGGAAAATGGGGATAATTAAAGCTGAAAGGAGATCAATGGCATCGATATTTCGGGAAGTGGTTCCTGGAGAGAGAGATGATTACGACTTTCCACGAACAAAGCTCATCCAAAGGATTTGGACAATTTTCCTCCAAACAATTCCGATCCCTGCCGGAATCTGCATGCCTGGATTGAAGAATTTTCCTAAAAATGCACCAGGGCAGGCTGGAAAAGAGCAGGAGTGATCCAGGGAATGCAGGGGAATGATGTCCTGGGAGAGCAAAATCTCCCTGCTGGACCAGGGATGGACACAGAGATCCAGGAAAAGCCCCAAATCCTGCAGGAATGGAGGAAGGAATGAAACCAGCAGGGCTTGGGGGGTTGATTTTGGATCTTCCCGTTCTCATCATCCAAAGGTGGAGGAGCCCCCTCGGTGCCTGGCTGGATCCACACTCCCCATTCTGCTTTTCCAGCTTCTCCAATCAATCACGGCCTCGCTTCCTGAGGAAAAACTCCGCAACAAGAGTGACAGGGAGAGGAGGAACAAATGGATTTGGAATTTCGGTCTTCCTGAGCCCTGAATTAAAGCCTGGATGCTCCTGCAGGTGGGAGCAGATTGATCGCAGCTTCCAGTGCAGGGAGGTTCGTTAGGGTCATTAATTATTCTTTAGGTCCAGATTGGTGGAAACAGTAATTAAAGGAGAACAGGAGCTGGAATGAGGGAATTTGGGAAAAGTGGGGATTGGAACAGCATGGGAGAGAAGAAGGTTCTTTGCCCATGGCTTGGGGTGGGATGAGATTCCAGGTCAAAATCATTCCATGGTTCTATGGAACACAGGGAGCAAATCCTGCAAGGAGCAGCTGAGGTGCCCCTGGTGTGGGAAGGACATGGAGCAAGACCAGAGGAATCCATGGAATGATCAGCTGGAGAGGAGAAGGCTCCAGGGAGAGCTCAGAGCCCCTGGCAGGGCCTGAAGGGGCTCCAGGAGAGCTGGAGAGGGACTGGGGACAAGGGATGGAGGGACAGGACACAGGGAATGGCTTCAGACTGGAAAAGGGGAGATTGGGGTGGGAGATTGGGAATTGGGAATTGCTGGCTCGGCTGGACTTGCCAGAGCAGCTGTGGCTGCCTCATGCCTGGAATTATCCAAGGCCAGGCTGGACAAGGCTTGGAGTGACCTGGAATTGCGCTGTATTTCCTGGAAAAGGGAATTTCACTGCTGGGATCATCACTTGGCACAAAAGGGACGCAAACAAGAAGGAGCAGAGAGAAAAGAGGACCCAGCTCAGGCCTGGAATTCATGAAGAGGGAATAAATCTGGGAGCTTTGGGAATGCCATGTGCCCTTCTCCCCATGTCCCAGGAAATTCCCAGTCTGAGTCAACAGGAATAAATTACGGTCAGATCTTGTGAGGTTTCTTCAGGATATCATTTCCAAAAACCCTCCCAGCTCTGATCCTGCATCCAAGGCCAGGATGGATCCAATCCGAAATTAATCAATTATTGATAAATCCATTAAAAACGCAGCCTCAGCGATGAATCCCAGGAGGATTTGGGGTGGAAGGGACCTTCAATCCCACTCCATTCCACCCCTTTGACACTTCCCACCTTCCCAGGATGCTCCAAGCCCTATCCAACCCAGCCTTGGACATTCCCTGGGCTGGAGCAGCCACAGCTCCTCTGGGAATCTGGGCCAGAACCTCACTAAAAATTACAGAAAATTCAAGTTTTTAAGAAAATTTAAGACATTTAAACCCATTTTTGTCCCATCCTCCAGCCCCGTGGCTCCAATTCCCAAAATAATGCCCAGGAAATACCTTTTTTCCCACCTCATCCTGATCCAAAGGGATAAATCCAGAGGTTTGAAGATAATTAATTTTTTTTTCCTCCAGGAAAAAAAGCAATTTCCAGTGGCAACACAACATTCCAGCATTTCCATCAGATTCCTGCTCAGCTCCTCCAGAGCTTTTCCAATCAATCCCAAATTTTGGAGGGGTTTGGGGTGCTCTGTCTCAGCGTTTACTAATATTTGTTTGGCCAAAGCCAGGGATTAATCTAATTAATTAAACTAATATGACTCTAAAAGGTATTATTAGTTTTAATATCAATTCTATAGAATCTATCAATTATATTGATAATTTGATATCAATCAATACTACTTTAATAGTCATTATGAAATACAATAATAATTCTATATAATCTATTAATCATGTTATTGTTATATCAATTAAATTAATACTAATTTAATATCCATTATTAAATATAATAATTCTATAGAACCTAAAATTGCCTTAATTATTAGATTAATATTACTTTAAGATTCATTATTAAATATAAAATTAAGTATATAGAACCTATAAATTATGTTATTGATTAAATTAATATCTTTTAATCCTAATTATTAAATATAATATTATTTCTAGGGAACCCATAAGTTATATTATTAATTTAATCAATACTACTTTAAGATTAATTATTAAATATAATAATTATACGGAACCTATAAATCATATTATTGATTAAATCAACATTACTTTAATCTTTCTTGTTAAATACAAAATTAAATCTAGAGCACCCATAAATTATATTGATAGTTTGATCTTGATTAAATAAATATTGCTTTAATATTTATTATTCAAGAGAATATTAATTCTATAGAACCTATAAATCATATTAATTATTAAATGAATATTAGTTTAATATTAATTTTTAAATATAATATTAATTCTATATAACTTATATATTATATTATTGATTAAACTAATATTATTTTAATCTTATTTATTAAATATATTAAGTCTATAGAACCTATAAACTACATTATTGATTAATTTAATATTACTTTAATCTTAACTATTAAATATATTAATTCTATAGAACCTAATAACTATATTATTGATTAAATTATTTACTTTAATCTTTATTAAATCAAATATTAATTCTATAGAACCTATAAATTATATTATTAAATTAATATTACTCTAATCTTTATTATTAAATATAAAATTAAGTTTATAGAATTCACAAATTGCAGCAATAACTTTACATTGACTGAACAAACATTTTTCCAATATTTCCTATTAAACACATCACTAAACCTATCGAAACCATAAACTCCATTGGTAATTTGACAATAATTAATTAAAACGAGAGCGGTTGGGTCATCAAAGGTCATTATTAACTGCCGACCTTGGCGGCTCCAGGATCGCGTCCGCGCCGGCGCCTCTGGAATTGCGTGAAAATAGAAACTGTGTCAGGCCCAGATTAACTCGAGGAGCTCCACGGGCTAAAAATAACGAGCCCAGCTCCATTTTCCCGATGCAGAAATCCAGGATAGGATTGAAATCCCTTTTTTGGGGATGGGGAGGAGGAAGTTGGAGCCTCGGTTCAAATTCCAGTTTCTTTTTTGCGTTTTTAGGAATGGAACTGCAGATTTCTCTTGTGCCCGTGCATCCCAGCGATACAAATCAAAGATGTCCCAAAAGGGCCTTAAAAATCCCCTTTAAAGAATTCCCTTTAAAATTTTCCTGTTAAAAAATTCCCCTTTTTTAAAAAATCCCCGCTTTTTAAAAATATGCCTTTAGGAATTTTGCTTTTTAAGAATTCCCCCTTTTTTAAAAAATTCCCACACACAGCCCCATGGGTCTGCCCTTAAACCCAGGTCTAAGACCAAACAATCCAAGCCCAACAAGGCTGGAGACGGCGCCAGGCACTGAGGGGAGGGGACACAGAGGTGACAAACGAGCCTGGAGGGTCACCAAGGTCGTGTGGAGTTCCAAGCAGGACATTCCCAAAGGAATTATTCCACAAACATCATTTTACAGGATTTGTTTTTGGGGATTTATGCCCTCAGGTAATTCCGGTGCTCCTGCCACGAAACCACCGAGTGACACCGGGCAGGGGACACACGCGGGGACCTCAGAGCTCCACCGGCACCACGGATGGAGAAGTTCTACCAAACATCGGCTTTTCCTGAGGAATTCCCTGAAATTCCAGAGGTCCCAAACCCAGAGGGATGAGCTGAGGAACATCAGGAGAACTTCCCAGCAATTCCAGCCTTCCCCATCCCTGGGAGTGTCCAAGGCCGGGTTTCCCAGCACCTGGGGATTGTGGAAGGTGGGGATGGGATGGGCTCCATGGGATTTAAGGGCCCTTCCCACCCAAAGCATTCCAGGATTTGAACCTTCTCCCATTCCCAGCACTGGGAATGTGCCCGGCCCAGGAGCTGGATTGGATGATCCTTGGAGGTCTTTTCCCACTCAAGGTATTCCATGATTCCGTGTATTTCCCACAGCAAAACCCTCAGCCCTCACCTGTGCCCACACTTCCTCTGCAGCTGCTTCTCCTGAAACAGGGAAAACAATTCCATGGGGTTTTTGGGATTCTGGGAAATGCTGCAGGATGAGCTGAGAAAGAATCACCCCTGGCTTCCATGCCAGGAGCAGCTCCCAGTGAAAAGGTTCCCAAATTATCAGGGAGATCTTGGGGATCCCAGGGGGAAGTCAGGATCTGCTCCCAGGGAACAGGGACAGGAGCAGAGGAAAAGGAGGAGAATTTTAGATGGGATTTTAGGGAAAATTCCTTCCTGGAAAGGTTTGTCCAGCCCTGGCACAGGGTGGAGTCCCCATTCCTGGAGGGATTTAACTCCCTGTGGATGTGGCACTTTGGGGACACGGGGCAGTGTGGCCTTGGCAGTGCTGGGAATGGTCGGACTCAATCTCCAAGGAGTTTTCCAACCTAAAGGACTCCTGCCAATCCTAAGGAAGAGGAGAATCCTACAGGGAGTCTCCGCAGAGATCCCTCAAGGCACTGCCCAAAAATCTCTTGGTCTTCATGGCTTCTAGGCCAAATCCCTGGAAAATGTTCCCTGTTGAGTTGGAGAAGCCTCAAACTGCCACAAGATCTCCTCCAGCTCCTCATCCTTCACTTCCCTGAGGAGCCAGTTCCAGGAGGGACAATCTGGAAAGGGCTGGACCTGCCCAAAATGCTCCGGTGGCAAAACCTTTGCTGCCAAAGGAATTTCTGCTGGGATTGATTGGATCCAAATCCTCCCCAGCTTCAGCACCAAGGACAGGGAGCAGATTTTTCCTGGGGGCAAGAAAATCTCAGGGAATTTTTGTGACTGGGATTGCCTCTCCTCCTGTTCCCACCATCACATGCCTCGGGAAAATGGAGAAATCCAAACTCCAGGAAGAGTTTGGGATTGAAGGGACCTTAAAAATCATCTCATCCCACCCCTGCCATGGCAGAGACACCTCCCACTGTCCCAGGCTGCTCCAAGCCCAAGGTCCAACCTGGCCTTGGGCACTGCCAGGGATCCAGGGGCAGCCACAGCAAATCTGGGAATTCCGGATCAGCCAGGAATTCCCAGTTCCCAAGATCCAACCTCAATTTCCTGTCTGTCCATGTGAAGCCATTCCCCATGTCCTGTCCCTCCATCCCTTGTCCCCAGTCCCTCTCCAGCTCTCCTGGAACCCCTTCAGGCTCCAAAGTCTCCCTGAATCCTTCTCCAGCTGAACATTCCCAGCTCAAGTCCATGTGAGAAACCTCTCAAATCCAGAAGTTTATCCCGTTTTTCCAGGATATCCCAGATCGCTGCACCAACTCAGGATCAAAGCTGACTTCATCAACATTCCTGGGATTATTTGCTCACTCACACCAGGGCACCTCCAAGGGTACAAATCCTTGGAATCAGGATTGATTATCACTCCACCAAATTAAATCCACAACAAAAATAAAAGCCTGGATCATGAACTCCCTTTGCCACCGGAATAAATCAAGCTGGGCTCCATTTCCAGCTGCTTTAGCTAAGAAAAATCGGGATTTTTTTCCCACACTCAGAGCACATCCTCATCCACCTGCAACTAAAATCTCCAACCACAGTTCGAATTCCCAAAATTCCTTCATCATCTTCCCCATGACTTTGCTTCCCAACAATCAAAATTTGCATTTTTAAAACTCCCAGGCCTCTCTTCCCTCTGCCAAGGAGGAACAGTTTGGCTGCCAGGGAAGCCTGAGCAGAAAATTTGGGGAATTCAGCACCAAATGAGTCACTTTGGAATTTGGGTCAAGAAAGTCCCAGCTCCAGCAAAATTTTTTGGGATTGCAGCACCAAATGAACCACCAGAATTTGGGCCAGGAAACTGAGAGCTCCAGTAGAAAATTTTGGGAATGTAGTATCTCAAGGCTCACACTGGAATTTGGGCCAAGGAAGTTGGAGCTCCAGCAGAATATTTTGGGAATGCAGCACCTCAAGGGCGAGTCTGGAATTTGGGCCAGGGAACTCAGGGCTCCAGCAAAATTTGGGATTGCAGCACCTAATCTGTCACTGGAATTTGGGATAGGGAACTTGGAGCTCCAGCAAAAAATTTGGGGAATTCAGCACCAAATGGTTCACTCTGGAATTTGGGCTAGGGAAGTCCCAGCTCCAGTAAAACTTTGGGAATTCAGCACCAGATGGGCCACTGGAATTTGGGCCAGGGAAGTCAGAGCTCCAGCAAATTTTGGGGGGATTGCAGCACCAAATTCACTGGAATTTGGGCCAAATGGCGCCGAGTGACCCCAGAGCATTTCCAAGTTGCCATCAGTGGGATCAGCCCATGGATCATCCAGGCCGCAGGGGAATCTGGGAATGCAACCCTGCACTTCAGGAGCAATTAGCGAAGTGTTAACGAAGCGTTAATGAGGCGTCCCTGCAGCGTCAGCACCCCCGGCCCTGCTGGCAGCAACCGGGAGAGGGAAAAGCAGCTCAGCGGGGCCTCCAGGGGAAAATTCCATTAAAATTGTGGATCAGAGCCGTTCCATCCCTTGGGGTTGAATCTCATTTCCTCAGCTCCCTCTCTCCGAGCTTGGATTTTGTGTGGAAATTTGGGGATGAACAATGTGGGGAATGTGTGGGGGAAGGTTCTGTTTGCAGCTCCCGGTTTTCCTGCTTGGATGGTCCGTAATAAAGGGCTGGATTGACAAATCCATGAGAAAAAAAAAAAAAGTCTAAGGAAGCTCTTGGGAGAGAGCATGGCTGGGGCTGATGGAGAAATCCCAAATTTGATCGGAAAAATGAAATTAAACATTCCCAGGAACAGAAATCCTGAAAAAATCATGGACTTAGGACGGGTTGGATGGGGCTTGGAGCAACCTGGGATAGAGGGAGGTGTTCCTGGAAAAGGGGTGGAATTTCCACATCAACTCCAAACCAAATAATTCCACAATTAAACTCTGCATGGACATCAATCCCAATTTTCTGCACAGACAACCCAGATACTTTAAAATATTAATAAATTAATATCTATAATAAATTAAAATATTTAGAAATAATAATTAATTCCGTCCAAGGTAGAAAGCCAACCCAGCGTGATTTGGGGACAGCCACAGCTTCCCACCCTCCAGAAATCCCAAAAAAACCAGCACAACTCCAAGAGAAATTCAAAGCTGGAATTTCTTTGCCAGCAGCACAGAGTCCTGGCAGTGTCAGCAACGCCCACGGGGCTGATCCCGGCACAAAAACTCCTGAGGGGGATGGAAAAAATCCCACATTTTGGCTCATTCCAACATCAGCTACTGAATATTCCCTTTTTTTTTTTAGTTGGGAAGAGCCCTCCGGATCTGCCGTTTTGGAGGGGCTGAGGAGCAGATTTGGGGTGAGCGGTGGAAAAGCTGAGCTGTGGGTTTGCCTGTGGGAAAAATTCCTGAGGATTGGAATGAGGCCAAAGGGAAGGGGCTGGTCCTGGGAAAACAGAATTCCAGGCACAACCTGGTTGAGTGGAGAATGGATGGAAAAGAGCCCTGGAAAAAAAAGGATTTGGGGATGTTGGGAGAGACCTGAGGTCAAGGGAAGGGATTCAGTCTCTGCCAAGTTCCCACTTGGAATTCTGCATCCACCTCTGGGCCCCTCAGCACAACAAAGATGTGGAGCTGTGGGAATGGATCCGGAGAAAGCCACAAAGTTGATCCTAAGGCTCTGGAGACAGGCTGGGAGAGCTGGGAATGTTCACCTGGAGAAGGGAAAAATCCAGAGAGAGCGGGGGATACCTGAAGGGGCTTCAGGAGAGCTGGAGAGGGACTGGGGACAAGGGATGGAGGGACAGGACACAGGGAATGGCTTCAGATTGGAAAAGGGGAGATTGGGCTGGGAGATTGGGAATTGGGAATTCCTGGCTGGGCTGGAATTGCCAGATTTGCTGTGGCTGCCCCTGGATCCCTGGAAGTGTCCAAGTTCTCCAGAGCTTGGAGAACCCGAGAACAGTGGAAGGTGTCCCTGCCCATGGGAAGGAGATGGAATTTATCCCTTCCCACCCCCTCGTTCCATGATTCCATGCTCAATTCCCTCCTTCTTCTCCACAGGGTTATTTTTCCCAGCCCTTCTTTTCCCAGAATCGTTAGGATCCAAATGAGTTTTCCATGCCAGGAACAACTTCCAGCCCACAGTGGGAACAGGGATTTTGGGATGCTGCAGCTCCACTCACTCTGAGCTCCCCCAGACCTTTTCCTACCACAGAAATATGGGAAAATTCCCTCCTCAGGAACATCCTCTTGGTTTTCCCACCTGGATGAGCCAAGCACAGGAGAGACCAAAGCCATCCCAACATGGATCCTCTCCCATCCATCCCCAACATTGCTCCATAATCCCAAATCCACCTGGACAGGGAGAGGAGAGGATGGGAGCTCCAGGATGAACAAGGATTCCTTGGATTTGGTGCTGCTGGAGAAGAGCCCAGGCAGCCTCCTCTGGGCACATCCCACAGGGAGCTCAGCATTCCAAAGAGAACAAATCTCCAGGAGCATCACCATGGAATAAAAAATGGGATCTTCCCAATTGCCAGCAGCTGGGATTTTTTTGGGAAGAGGCTGCCCAGGGCTCCTTCAAATTCCAGAATAAAACCAACAAATTCCATAATAAAATATCTTGGAAGAAATGACCAAAACATGGAGAAAGCTTCCTTTGGAGAGGGATCATCTCCTCGCAGACACCTCGGAGCCAGGAATTTATGGAATGTGAAATTCCCCATGGATGGCTGACACATCCCACAGGGAGCTCAGCATTCCAAAGGGAAAAAATCTCCAGGAGCATCCCTGATTGCCAGCACCTGGGATTTTTTTGGGAAGAGATTGCCCAGAGCTCCTTCACATTCCAAAATAAAACCAATGAATTCCACAATAAAACCCTCAAATTCCATAATAAAGTGCAGAAATAAAATATCATGGAAAAAACTGACTATAACATGGAGAAAGCTTCCTTTGGAGAGGGATCTTCTCCTCATGGACACCTCAGAGCCAGGAATTTATGGAATGATAAATTCCCCATGGATGGCTGAGCTGGCTCAGCCATCCATGGCTTCCACTGGAGCTGATCCATCCCATCCGTGCTCCTGTCGGATTCCACTTCCCTGCTCCATAAATTTTCAGAGAGGGAATTTCAGGAGAGAAACCTCGGCATTCCCTGTGCATCAGCAAGGAACAGGTGCACAGGTAAAGTTTGGGAAGCAGCTGGGCAGGGAAAAACGGATTAGAGAGAAGATTCCTCATTTTCCAAAATATTGGGATTTTGAGGTGGTTTATTCCCTGTGGAATATCATCCCTACAAATCACAAGCTTGGGATTAAACCCTCAGGATTTGCAGCAAGCCTCAAGCACTTGGATGATCCTGAGTGGAAATCATTCCATGATTCCTGTTTTTCCATGGTGAGAAACATCCTGAGGGTATCGGGATGGTGGGAGAAGGGATTTGGGGAAGGAGAATCCAACAGAGCAGGGATTAATCCGACACCTTTGGAAGCAGCTCCCGGCTCCTGCAGGGTTCAAGACCCGCTGCTGCTGCGGCTGCGATTTGCAATTCAAATCCCAGAAAAATCCATGTGGAAAAGAGGGAAGGGATAAACGGAGAGGGGAATCTCTCCCGGAGCATCTCCGAGCTTGGGTTGGGATTTTGAGTCTATGGAAACCCAGGAAGGGAAATTGTGGAGAATTTGTTTCCCAAATCCTGTTTGCACCACTTTTCCTCCCTGTTTTCCTGCTTGGATGCTCCATTAAAAAAAAAAAAAGCTAGATGGACAAATCCATGCCAAACAGCTTCCATCAAATAAAAACAGCTAATTTCCAATAATCCCTTGGAAAAATCCAGGATTTCCATGCCATGCACCCATCAGCATCTTTATCCAGTCTCTCCCAGCCCAAATTTAATTCCATTTTCCAGAGGTTTCAATAACAACATTCCAGTTTCCAGGAATACTTTTCCCTGCTGTCATCATTCCTTAAAATCAGGGTGGGGAGGGGCTGGGCTGGAATTCCCAGAGAAGCTGCAGCTGCCCCTGGATCCCTGGAAGTGTCCAGGGTCAGTTTGGATGAGTTTGGAGCACACTGGGATTCTGAAAGTTGTCCCTGCCCACAGAAAAGAGGTGGAACTGGATGGGATTTAGAGATCCCTTCCATCCCAAATCATCCATGATCAGAGGGAGCTGGAATTCCTTCCCAAACTTCCACCTGGAACAGCTCCTGGCACTGCAAGAGGATTCCCATGAATCCATGCCCAGAGATAAATTTTGGAATGAAACAGGAGCACAGAAGAGCAATTCCATCTCCAGCACATTCCCAGCTCATCCCACCCCTCCGGCACCAATCCCAAAGCAGGGCTGATCCCACAGAAGGGGCCCTCAGCAGCTCCAGCCTGAATTATTCCCAAAAAACCACAGCATTCCCTCTGCTCCCAGATTCCAGCACCAGAGCAGAGCCAGGCTATTCCCAAATATTTACATTCCCAGCTCCATTTAAAGGAGAGGAAATGTTATATATCCATTTTTCTTTCCAGGCATGGAAATCCTTGGCTGCAAAGAACAACACAAACAGGGAAAAGGGAAATTTTTTCCCACTTTTTAAGCATTATCCTCGCCCATAATCCCTGCAGAAGATAATTTGGAATACAACCACACCCTCCTGATCCAACAGGAATTCCCAATTCCCAGCAACCCCCACAAATCCATGGAAAAATTGCTGCTCTCCCAGCATGGACACATTTCTAAGCAAAAATAGGGATTAGTGCCGGATTCAGCATTCCAGTCAGGATCCGAGATCCTCCAAACATTCCTGGCCTCATCCCCAAAATACCTGGGATTAGTTCTGCTGTTCAAGGGTCGAGCAGTGCCAAGGGAAAACTCTCCTTTGGGGAAAAAAAAAAAAAAAAAAAAAAAAAAAAAGGAATACAGCAAGCCACAGATCCACTGCTTTACCCACAAAAGTTGGGATTTGATTGGATTTTCCTCCTGCCACAATTCAGCTGGAGCCATTGGATGCAAAATGAACCCATAAAACATCCCGGGAAAGGGATGGTGATTTTTCCCTTCAGGAAAAATTTCCTTTCCTTGTTTGTAAATCCTCCGCATGGAAGTTGGCATCCCCAAAAAAATGCTCCCGACAGCTCCATTTGTATTCCAGCTTATTCGGGAGGAACAGGGAAAGCTTGGAGTGGATAAAGGCTGGGATGAGGCCAAACCTTCCCTCCCTGCATGGAAAAATCCAGGTTTTCATCCAGGATGGCAATTCCAGAACAAAGCAGATCCTTCCCTAAAACTGGGATGAGCTGGGAAACGGCTCAGGGATGAGGAGAAGGATTGGAGCTGCCTCAGACCAGAATCCTCCATTCCTTGGGATGATCCCACAGTGTGGGAAGAGGGAAAA
>VZSR01000520.1:48536137-48571800 GCA_013398615.1 Brachypodius melanocephalos | reverse complement strand
GAGCGGAGCGAGCGGGGCAGGCGGGGGGCGGGCGCGGGGCGGAGGCGGGCGCGGGGAGGCTCCGGCTGTGGCGCTCCGGGAGCGGCCCCTTCTCGTCGTGTCTCAGCGCGGCTGCGGGGCCGGGCCCATGGCGGGGGCGGCGCGGGGCTCCCGGTGCGCTGCCGTGCGGGCGCGGGGGCAGCGGGCGCGAGTGGCGGCGGCGGGGCCGTCACGTTGTGCTATACGTGCGGGGCCGGCAGCCGCAGCCCGGCGACGTCAAAGCTGCGTGGCTGCTGCTGCTGCGCGCCTTCCTCCGCCTCCTCCTCCTCCTCCGCCGCCGCCGCCGCCCCCCGTCGCCCCGCGGCTCCGCCACCGCCGCCGGGCGCGCATGGCCGCGGGCTCTGCCAAGAGCGGGATGCGCGCTGTGACCCCGGGATGCGCGGAGCCCTGGGACCCGCAGGGATTCAGGGGATGTGGGATCTGACCCGGGATGCGCGGAGCGCTGGGACCCGCATGGAGCCACCGGATGTGGGGTCTGGCCGGAGATGCGCGGAGCGGTGCGGCTCGCACGGAGCCGGCTGGCGCGGGGCACTCCGCTCTGTCCATGGATGGGCTGTCCCGCTCTGTCCCGGGATACGCGGCACGGTCCCGCTCTGTCCCGGGATGCACGGTCCCGCTCTATCCCGGGATGCGCTGTCCCGCTCTGTCTCGGGATACGCGGCACGGTCCCGCTCTATCCCGGGATGCTCTGTCCCGGGATGCACGGTCCCGCTTTATCCCGGGATGCTCTGTCCCGCTCTGTCCCGGGATGTCCTGTCCCGTTCTGTCCTGGGATACGCGGTGTGGCGCGTATGGTGCGGTGCGGACAGTGAGGGGCGCCCTGAGCCCGCGCTGCTCTCCCGGCCCGCGGGGTCCGTCCCGCGCCCCTCCGGCCCGTTCGGGGCTCCCCTTCTCCGCTCTGTCCCCGCTCTGTCCCCGCTGTCCCCTCCCCGTTCCACCCCGCTCCCTCTCTGCCCGTTCCGGGGCTCAGACCCAGCCCCCACCGGCTGGGAACGATGCTCTCGCTCCGGGCTGTGCCCCAGGGCACGGGGCTGAGGGCGGCCACCACCGTGGGGTGACACAGGGGCACAGGGAGGTGACAAACCCCTGTGTCTGACCCAGCCGGGGCGCCTCAGCCGCAGGGTTTTATTCAGGTTATTCCCCTTTGGTAACCCTGGACCGGCTCCCAGCTCCTTTCCAGCCAGCCTGAGGCTCCCACCTTTTGGGATCCCGTGGGATTTGTGCTGCCAAAGTCGCTTCTCTCCAATTCCTCGGAGCAAACCGAGGATTTTGGTGGAAAAGGCTTCCCCTGTCCTTTTCCTTTGATTCTCCAGGGATTGCCCCAAAGCCATGGGCAGCTTGGATATAAATTCAGCTGCGTCAGTGAAGGTTCATGCTCCAGGACAGTGACAGTGACAGCGGCAGTGACAGTGGCAGTGACAGGGCTCTGGAAGGGACAATGGCACCGTCAGGGTTTTGTCACCCCACAGGACGCTGCTAACGAGGCTGGGACTCTCCCAGTGCTCTCCTGACACGGGCTCAGCTTTCCCATCATTCCCATGGGATGATCCAGGGCCTTGCTCTGCTCTGCTCCCACCCCAAAGGGCTCAGGGCATCCAATCCACCACGGGAATTCCAGCAGGGAGCTGAATTCGGTGCCAGGGGGTGCTGCTCCCTATTCCCATTCCTGGAGGGAAGTGGGAGAGGGGATGGGTGCAGCCATTGCCACTCTGTGCCATTCTCTGTGACATTCCCTGTGCCATTCGCATTCCCTCTGCCAATCCCTGATCCATTCCCACTCCCTGATCCATTCCCATTCCCTGTGCCATTCCCATTCCCTGTGCCATTCCCACTTCCTGTGCCATTCTCACTCTCTGTGACATTCCCTGTGCCATTCCTTGTGCCATTCCCACTCCCTGTGCCATTCTCACTCTCTGTGCCATTCCCTGTGCCATTCCCATTCCCTGTGCCATTCCCATTCCCATTCCAATTCCCTGTGCCATTCCCTGTGCCATTCCCATTCTCTGTGCCATTCCCATTCCCATTGCCATTCCCATTCCCATTCCCATTCCCATTCTCTGTGCCATTCCCATTCCCTGTGCCATTCCCATTCCCATTCCCTGTGCCATTCCCATTTCCTGTGCCATTCCCATTCCCATTCTCTGTGGCATTTCCATTCCCATTCCCATTCCCATTCCCTGTGCCATTTTCCTTCTGCTCCTTTTCCCTGGTTTTCAATTCCAAGGAGAATTTGGGGACATCTCCAGAGGTCCCAGTGTGACCTTCACCTCCCCATCTTCAGCCTTCAGCTTCCCTGTGGGTTTTTTTTCCCTACCTTCAGCCCCTCCTTTTCCCCCTTTCCCCGTGCCCCGCTGCCCCTCAAAGCAACATCTGGGCCACATCTGGGCTCTGCCCATCCCAACCCGCAGCTCTGCTCCCTTCCCAGATTTTCCTGGATGGATTTTCCCCCCATTTTCCTTTCTTACTCCTCCACCCAACCACCCCACAGCACGAGCACGGCCACGCTCCAGAAGTGTTTTTTGGTTTTGGTTTGGTTTTTTTTAACTCTTTGATTGTTTTCCTCACCAGTAAAGGCACATCCAGGGCAGACTTGGGAGGAAAAGCTGGAATTCTTCACATGGAAAGGTGGGAAAGGTGCCACATTCCCTTTTGGCTGCTCTGGATGTTGATCCCATAATTTCTCTCCCCATTTCCAGCTAAATACGGAGTTGCTCCCTGCTGGAATAATTCACCTGGGAATTGTGAAATTCAGCTGGTTGGATGTTCCCAGGGGCAGGAATGGGGTTTGTGGCCAGGCTCCAGCATCTCCAGAATTTGTGGGAAAACTTTTCCCAAAAAACAGGAAATTCCGAGCCTGCAACGCGCCCCGAATTCATTTCTGCCTGGGAAGGCTCGCGAGGCTCATCCAAAACAAATCCCTGCTCCCAAATCCGTGAGATTCCTCCTCTTTCTCAGCCAAAGCTGCCAAAATGTGCCCAGAGATCCCCTCACACCTCGGGTGGGATCCGTGGGGACAAGAGCTGGGAGAGCGGCAGGGGAGGATTCCTGAGTTGGGAATCCCTCGGAGGGAATTTGGGAGATTTGGGATTCATCCGTGCAGAGACGCAGCCAGGGATTCACTGAGTGTCCTGGTCAAAGGCAAAGCTCTCCAAACTCACGAGAGAAGATGATTTTCACGGAAATTTTTTTGGAAGATCTTAGAAATTTTTTGCCATCCTCCCTGCACAAGGAAGAATGGAGAGGCTCCAATGGGATTTCATTTTATTCAGGGAATAAACTGGCTCTGACTGTGTTATTCCAAAGAATTCCCAGTGTTCCTTTCCATCCTGCAGCAGGGGCAGCTTCAGCAGCAGGAGAGCTGTGGGTTGATCATTCCCTTCACAGGAATTCCCTTTTTCCCTGATTTTCCTGCTCATCATGCACAAGACACTCGTTATTTCAGGAATATCAGCCATCCTGGAGTTATTCTTGCTCACTCCAACAGCAAATCTTTGGGGGGAAAACACATTTTTAATGGGTTTTTTTGATGAGTTCCAGGATGGAAAATTCAAAATTTCATTGCCATCGCTGTGGCCACCCAATGGATGGAGCAGCCTCGTTTGTTAATTAAATTAACCACGACCCATTGCTGCGAGCATCAGGTGGCTCTGAATTCATAGAAGGGGAAAAAAAATGAAAATATTTGTGGCAGGCACTGGGGTTTGGTTGTTTTTGTCACATCCCTCACATTCCAAGGATTGTGATCACGGCTGGAATGGTTTGGTCCATCACAATGTCAGGGTCGGTTGTGAAAATCCCTTGGATCGCAAGGAATTCGCCCATTGGTGCCACTGGAATTCCGAAATCCAGAGGATTCGTGCAGAGGTGTGGAGGGAACAAATTGCAGCAGGAGAATAAAACCAACTTCAAACCTAACTGCAGATAAATTAAATAAATCCAAATTAGCCTTACTTAAACGACAAAAATTCCAGCATTTTAATTTTAAAGCTTCTTTCAGGAGCTCTCGGAGCAGCTTTTCCATTTTATCCAGCAACCAAACAAAAACAAATGATTTCCTCTCTCCCTCTTGGGAGCAAGCCCACAAATAATTGAGATTTGACTGGAGGAGACCATCAAGCACCATAAAAATCCCGAGGAATTCCGTGGTGTGGGAGTGTTCTGTGCTCTGGATTCCCTCCTTTTTCCAACTTCCAATAAAAACAGAGGGGAAAACTCAATAATTTCACTCGGTCTCATAATCCTGATGGGTTTGGGGTGTCTTTAGAGTGGGAACAGGTTGTGGATAATTAACAGATCATCCCAAAATGAGGTGGGGAAGCACTGGGAGAGGGGAAATTGTGAATTCTCCATTCCTGGAGCAACCTGGGGTAGTGCAAGGTGTCCCAGAGGGTGGAATAAGATGAGTTTTAAGATTCCTCCCACCCCAAACCACTCCAGAATCCCAGGATCTGAAATGTTTTATGGAATTTTCCCTTTTCCTCATGGATTTCTTCCCCTTCAAACCAGCAGAGGAACAAATCAGGAGCCCAAACACCAAATCCTATGCTTCAGGCCAGCACAGGCTCTTCCCAACTTTATTCTCAGCCTCTGGATTTCGGTCCATCCCAGCGAGGTTTTCCCTTTTTGGGGCAGATGCTGGAATTTCAAATCACCACCAAATTCCCATTTGAAGTGACCCCCAGCTCCCCAAAAAGTTCCAGCAGCATCTGCCTGGTGTCCATCCCTTTCTTCCATGGACACCTCCAGGGATGGACACTCCAAACTTCCCTGGACACTTCCAAGGCCTGAGCACCCTTTCCATGGGGAAATTCCTGCTGCTGTCCACCCTGAGCCTCCCCTGGCCCAGCCTGAGGCCGTTCCCTCTCCTCCTGTCCCTGTTCCCTGCCAGCACAGCCCGACCCCCCCGGCTGTCCCCTCCTGGCAGGGACTTGTGCAGAGCCACAAGGTCCCCCCTGAGCCTCCTTTGCTCCAGGCTCAGCCCCTTCCCAGCTCCCTCAGGAATTCTCCAGCCCCTTTCCCAGCTCCCTCAGGAATTCTCCAGCCCTTTCCCAGCTCCCTCAGGAATTCTCCAGACCCTTTCCCAGCTCCCTCAGGAATTCTCCAGACCCTTTCCCAGCTCCTTCTCATCATTTCTGTCCCACAACAAAGGGACAAACCCCAGCACGGCCTCACCTTGACCACCAAGTGACCCTCCCTGCACTCTAAATCCAATTTATTTTCCCTGATCCAGCCCAATGAAAATGAATCTGAGCCAAAATCAGAGCAGGATTTGGGATCAGGTGCATCTCCAGGCCTTGGTGGAGCCGAAACCGCCGGGAACGTCCCCTGGCTGTCCCTGGGGGCTGTGACTGTGCCACGAGCACCGAATTTGCTGCAAACTCTGCCTTTAAACCCCCTCCCGTTTCTGAGGCCCTTCACACCGAATAATCCCAACAAAAACGGCTGCCGAGGTTTGCAGGTGGATTCCAGACATTAATTGCTCCTTTTCCGTCTCTTTTCAGCCAAAGATGGGGTTTTTTTCTATTCCCGTTCCAGATGAGTCAGGGTTTTCCTTTCTCCTCTTTAATGTCTCTTTTTCATCCGTGCGGGCTGCGCTCGGAAAGGGAAACCTGGTTCAGTTCAGCTCGGGTGAAAACCAGCTCCATTCCGAGCCTGATTTTCCCGTTTTTTTCCAACGGGATGAGCAGGAAGGAGCAGCCCATGATGGAAATTCCCAGTGTCAGCGTGAAGGGAATTTCTGGGGGTTTTTTTGCACCACCGATTTTCCTGGAGAAACTGGGGAAGGAATTGGGGGTGGATGTGGTGGAGAGCCAGGGATACAGAATCTCATGGAGATTTCAATTCATTTCAAAGGAAAGAATAATTAAGGCTGTGGAAGCAAAGGATAATTCCCATTCTGGTTTTACCTGGGATAAATTACAACACCTTTTTATATTCCAGATAAGAAAAGAGGTTGTCAGATAAGGGAAAGGGAGCAGATCCAAGTTTTCTCATTCAGGGAGAACATTTGATTTCCTTCCCCACGGGGAATTATTCCTAAAGGTGGAGATTTTGGGATCCATCCCGGATTTGTAGCAGGTCTGGAATGTCCTGGAGGAATTTCCTGGGATGTAGAGAGGGGAATACCCTGCCTCAGAAAGCTCCAATGTATTTTGGGAATTAATCAGGGAAAGCCCTCCAGAGCAGAAATTTGGGATGTAACAAGTGCTTGTCCCAAGGAGTTTGGCTCCAGAGAATCCCAAATTTGTTTGGGGTTGGAAGGGACTTTAAATCCCATCTTGTTCCAAGGGCAGGGACCCCTTCCACCCCCCCAGACAGTGCCAAAATTCATCCAACCTTGGACTTTTCCACCTGGAACATGGAAAAGATGAAATGAAAATCCCTGATGGATTTATTGAATATTTCCCAAACCCCACGTGGAGTGACTTCATCACGATTTTGCCATCGCTGCTTTTTCACCAGATTTTAAATTCTTAATTCCAGTTGGAAGGGATTTCTGGAATTCCTTGGATCCAGCTTCCCTTTGCAGCGCAAAGTTAAACGAGGCGAGGCGGAGTTCAGGCCGGTTCATTTCTGGATATTTCCAAGATATTTCTTACAGCCACGATAAATTCCCATTTTTCTCCTTCCAGGAACTTTTCCTGCTTCTTCTGTTTGCACAGTTTTCCCAAGGAGCCAGGACTTTATTCACACCCTTTAAGCTCTTTTTAAACTTAAATTAAATTAAATTAAAAAAAAAAAAAAAGAAATCAAAACTGCTGGGAATGGGAAATCAGAGCTGAGAGATAAAAAGGCCCCAAAAATTTTTTAGTTGTTCAGCCCTGACAATTATTTTCTTTGGCGAGAGTGGGAATTTTAACGGAATAAACTCCACGTCTTGGGAATTTCTGGAGGAAGTGGAAGTTTCACACCGGGAAAATAACTGAAACCTTCCACCCCCACAGGTGAAGGAGGTGGAAAATCCTGGAAAATCCCGAATTTTCTTTCAGGAATGGGCTGCTCCAGCCTGGATCCCCTGGAGGGTCATAAATCCTGCCAGAAAACCTGGGATCTTCTCTTTATGGTTCTGCCAGGACCCTGCTCCAGGCTGGGCTCCTCTCTCCATGAACCCTTCCTGGACCTTCTCTCCTCTCTCTCAGGGTCAGTGCCTGTCAGCACAGAAATCCCGAAATTCCCGGTGCCTGGTGTTCCCGGAGTCCCTCTGCCTCGTGCCTCAGTTCCCTCTGCAGATCTAAAAATCCCCCAAAGCTCATCGACCCTAACGAACCCTTAATGAGAGCACTCGGGTGATGAAGGCCATGGAAATTCCCTAATAAATTATTGGGGCTGATTTGGTCAGAAATGCGGCTCAAATTTCTCCCCCAGGTGCCCGGAATCCTCTCAGGGAGCGGCTCCTTGGTGAATCCCGTCAGAATCGCGTCTTTCCCTGGATTATCCCCCTCTGGAATTGTTTTTGCCACTCCAAAACCTTCTCTGTGTGGCCATGGATGAGGGGAGGCACCTCCTGTGAAATCCTGAATGATTTTCCGATCTGCTGGTACCCTTTGGAATAACGATGGAGCAGGGAACGGGGCTGTGTCCAACAATTCCCTGAAGGGGAGAGGCAGCAGAGTTTTAATCCTCATCACCCCAGACTTTATAAATTATTATTTTATAAATTATTATTTTATAAAATATTATTTTATAAATTATTATTTATGAAATTAATACATTTATAACTTAATTATCAGTAAACAAATCAATAAATTATTGTTTTATAGCTTTATTAATTATTATTTGATGGCTCTAAATCTCATGGCAGCACAAACCAGCAACCGAGGATCGGTCAGAGGGAGAAACCAGGGAAAATGGATCCATGTGGGACAGCAGAGGGGAATTGCTGTTATTTGTGGGATCATCAGAGCTCCAGCCAGGTGTGGAGCCAGGTCTGGGCTCTGCTCCGTGGGCAGGTTCGGAATTTCCATCTCCAGTTAACCCAGCTTGGGCTCAGCTTCCAGGATTCTGTAAAATCCAGGTGGAGTTCCAGCTGCTGGGATGGGAATGGACGGCGTGGAAGTGACTCCAGACTGGCTCAGTGTCGTGGAATCATGGAATGGTTTGGGATGGAAGGGATCTTAAATCCCACCCAGTGCCATGGCAGGGACACCTCCCACTGTCCCAGGCTGCTCCAAGCCCCAATGTCCAACCTGGCCTTGGGCACTGCCAGGGATCCAGGGGCAGCCACAGCTGCTCTGGCAATTCCAGCCCAGCCAGCAATTCCCAATCTCCCACCCATCCCTGCCCTCTGGCAGTAGGGAGCCATTCCCAACCATTCCCCTTTATCCTGGTGCTGTTTGTCCATATGAAAATTCCTTCTTCCTCTATTTTAGAGGAGAGCTCAGGCTCTGCTTGCAGGGAACAGGGACAGGAGGAGAGGGAACGGCCTCAGGCTGGGCCAGAGGAGGCTCAGGGTGGACAGCAGCAGGAATTTCCCCATGGAAAGGGTGCTCAGGCCTTGGAAGTGCCCAGTGAAGTTTTGGATCCCCCACCCCACCCAAGCAGAAGATTCCAAGGAATCCTTCCCTGCCCAGGACTTCCAGTTCCATTTGGCACCTTTCTTTTCAAACATCCATTCCATCCGCACTCGGAATATCCATTGGACACAACTCTCCTGGAGCTTCCCACCAAATTTAATTCTTCTTTCCTCCCCCTGCTCTTTTCTCCCCATTTTCCCCACACTTCCTGCTTATTAATGATCAGAGGAACGGTTTTATTTGCTTGTGACTCCAGAGATTTCCCAATTATCCCGGCACGACCGGCTGCACGTGGGGAATGATGTAACATATGCTAAGTGTATGCGTGACCTATTTCAAGGCATGGATGATTTTCCTGGTAAAACTCCTTTAATGGGACGGGGCCGCCACACTTCAGCGAGTGGAAAATCTGGATTTTAAGGAACGTTAGGGATTGGCGCAGAGAGAGGAGCCAGGCAAAAAAAAAAAAAAAAAAACCAAAAAAAAAACCCAGGAGCCAGGTGTTTATCTAATAATAAAGTTCATTATTTGGAAGCCAGGGATTGTGGGAATTACTTGGAATGCTGGAGGTTAAAGGATCAGAAACCTGGCCAAGATTTTTAGGAATTTTGCCTATATGGCGGCGTTTAACCAGGGAAGTTGTTGTTCTGATCCTGGGTGTTGCTGAAATCAAAGAAAATCCTCAGCAGGTGGAAAATTCAGGGATAATCGTTGTTTCGACTTTGTCCGCCGCAGAAATCCAAGAAAAATCCTCAAGTTTTGCTTCCTTCAAAGCTCAGATTCCTTAACTGAGTCACAGGCCTTTATTTTAAAATAATTGCTGTAATATTTAAAATTCCTCTTATTTAAAGCTGTTAAAAATGGGCCATTTTGGGGGGTCAGAGGTCACGAATTTAAAACCATCACGTGAGCTGAGCTGGTCGGTGGAGTGGATTCTCTCCTTCCCCTCTCAGAGCCGCTTCCCAAAAATTCCCACCTGACATTCCTGCTACATCCAAGCAGATCCAAGCTGGATTTCAGGCCTTCCAGTGGCATCAGAACCATGGAAAACCCGAGTGGAGAATTCCACTCCTGGTTAAAAATTCCACCTCGTTTCCAGGTGGAGCTTTTCCAGGTCTGGGTGGTAAATGCTATCCTGGATTATTCCCGGAGGGAAGAGGCCTGTCCTCGGGAGTTCTGTCCTGTGGAGGTTCTTGAGAATGAGGAGCAGGACACCCTCACACCTTCTCCAGGCAGACCCACCCAGCCTCACCATCGGCGGTTTTCCAGGTTTTGTGCTCCTGGTGTCCATGGATTTTCACTGCAGACACCGAAACTGTCTCTGATCAGCGGCAATGAAGTCGTTAACACAGAATTCCAGAATTCCTGAGGTTGGAAAATGCTCCAAGCTAAGAGTCCCAGCTGTGTCCAATGTCCTCTGGGTGCCACCCCCAGGAATTCCTTGGGCACCTCCAGGGATGGGCACTCCAAACCTCCCTGGGCACTTCTGAGGCCTGAGCACCCTTTCCATGGGGAAATTCCTGCTGATTGATTTTTAATTAATGAATGAACGCCATCAATGCTGGCTGTGAATGCGACCCTGTGTCCCTGATCTCCTGTTCCCTTCTCTCCAGGTGGAATTTTTTGGGATGTTCCTGCAAAGGACTTCATCTGTCCCGTCTGCAGAAGGGTTCAAATGCTGCTGGAGACTGGATGAACTGGGACAAACTGGGATAAACTGGTTTTCCACGTTCCCCCTGTCAGGACCACTCCCAGCCTGAAAACTGGGAATGTTCCCTTCTGGATGGGTGAGTGGAAGCACCAAGAACATCCAAACACGGAGATAAATCCTAAAGTAGCTCCACAACAGCTTTGTGATTTGGGATTGGAAATCCTGCAGGGCCAAGGGCTGCAGACCTGGATGTTCCCAGCCCATCCTGCTGCTACTGGAATTTTTTTGGATGCAAATTGACCAAATCTGGGTGAACTGAGCCCCAAAACAAGGAGGTGGCACTGACCCAAACAGGAGGGAGCTTCTGATTCTGGTCCTTGGTGATAAATCCAGGAATTTTTATTTGGATACCAATTTCCTGCTGTGGCTATTCACTTCCAAGACGAAGGAGAAGGAGAAGGAAAAGGAGGAAAAGGGCACAAAGTGAAGGATTTTGCCCTCCAGCACAGGCAGAGTTTGAGTTTTTCCCAATTCTTTCCCATCCAATCTCTCCAGACCTTTCTCCTCTTGATAAGGCAGCAGCTGCAACTTGCTCAGGCACCACTTAATGCAGCCCCAAAGGGCAGGAGGAATTTTTTGTAGGGATCACTACTCCCAGCTCAATCATGGAAAAATAAAGGGCACCTGAGGATGAGGCTCAGGCAGAGTGGATTTTTTTTTCCCACAATTTTCGTAATAAAATAAAATTGACGTTATTTTTTTCCCTTGCCTGGTGCAGAGACCAGTTTCCCCTGGCTCAGCTGGAAGCCTACAGAGGAGAGAGGGATTTTGTGGAAAAACCAACAGGAGAAAGGGATTTTTGCCAGAGTTTAGGACTCCAGGAGGAGGCCGGAATAATTAATGGAGCAGAAATTAATCAGGAGTCCCTGGCTACACAGACACCTCTTGTCCTGCCAGTGCTGGAGGATGGAGAAGCCAAATGTCACTGAAATCACGGGAAAAATGAAAACTCTCCAACATTTTTAGGGTTAGAGAATCAAGGCATTGCTTTATTTTGCCAGGATGTGCAGCAGAAATCATTTCATGCACACAGAGCCTGGGTGTGCAGAGAAAACCATCCCATCACATTCATTTAACTCGATTTTTCACATTTTTTAAACAGTCAAGACCCAGAGAAATTAATCTTTTTCAATCTGACCCAAGCTGTGCAATTCTTTATATTTGATTTCCTATTGGTTATTGATCCCCCTGCCTTCGATGTTGATCAGGTTCTGATCCTCATCAATCTTTTCCAGACCAGGTGCCTCTGATCATGCCAGGGGGGATGTTTGGAGTTGATGGTCATGGATCTTCCATGGATCTTCCGTGCTGCCCCTGCTCCATTGGGATGTTTGGCCCATCATGCCTTGAGGGATGGAACATTCCTTGGAGAAGAAACTTAAAATTCCTTTCCCCCGGGGCAAAGGCGAACAAGACTGACTAAAATAAAAAAAAAATTAAATTTTGTGTCATTTTCCAACAGCAGAGTGGCCAGAGTCCAGCTCCTAAACAGCCAAACGGGAGTTCCTGAACTTTGGGATTAACTTCCATCCATGGTTTTATTCCACAGCCCGGACAGTTCAGCTCCTGAAACAGCCAAAGGGGAGTTCCTGAACTTTGGGATTAACTTCCATCCGTGGGTTTATTCCACAGTTTGGCCAAATGGGGCTGCACGAGGCAGAGTTTCTGAACTCTGAATGTTTTTCTGAACATTTTTAAGGGTGGAACCTGTGGCAGGGGATTTGGGAAAGCTGCACTATCCTGGTTCCTCAGCAATGGGGGAAGGAAGAGGGAAGGTGAGGGCAGGAGTTTGGGATAAACGGAGGCTGCACCTCCGAAACCTCGAGAGGGAAAACCCCAGGGGCTCTCTCCTTTATTGGGATGAAGTTCCAGGACTCCTCTGCCCCCTTTATGGACATTGGCTCTTCCCAGCGGGATTTTCCTCACACTGGGATAGTGGAAGGTGTGGAATGAGATGCGATTAAAATTCCAACCCAAATCACTCCAAGATTCTCTGTGTCCTCCTTGCCAGCAGGTCCATGGATACCTGAGTGCCCCACCACAACTCAGAGCTCCCCATCCTGCAAGCATCCCAAAATCTGGTTCTCCCTGCCTGTGGACACTGGACAGTTGGGGTTTGATTTATTCCAGTCCAGTTTTTGAGGGGTGCCCTCCAGGACACTTTCCAGGCTGGCTGCAGGAAAAGCAGGGAATGTCCACCTTGTTTAAGCAGAGAGGATTTCTATTCCTCTGGCACTGGATAATTCTCCACCATTTATTCCCAACTCCTTCCCTAAAGAACTGAGTTATCTTTAAAACAAACAGCAGAAGGGCTGCAGTGGGATATTTCATTCCTGCCAATAAAACAACTGCAACCGGAGCGATTTCTTTGTGGGGGGTTTTATTTCCCTTCACTGGGTTCACGTTTGTGCTCTGGGATTGGTCCCGTTTCCCTCTCCATGTGGGAATCACCATTCCAGAGGCAGAGCATGAAGGGCTTGGCTTTCCCATGGATATGCTCTTGTCTTGGCTCCAGTTCAGATTCCAACCAGGACACGGGAATTTTCAGCCTCTGAGCCTCCTCCCAGAGGGGTTTGCACAGAGCCCTGAAGGGAAGCCTTTGGTGTCAGGCACCGAGGAGAATTCCATGGAATCCTGGGATGGTTTGGGGTGGAAAAGCTCATCCCATTCCCACCCTAGCCATGGGCAGGGACACCTCCCACTGTCCCAGGCTGCTCCAACCTGGCCTTGGGCAGTGCCAGGGATCCAGGGGCAGCCACAGCAAATCTGGCAATTCCAGTCCAGTCAGCAATTCCCAATTCCCAATCTCCCAGCCCAATCTCCTCTTTTCCAATCTGAAGCCATTCCCTGTGTCCTGTCCCTCCATCCCTTGTCCCCAGTCCCTCTCCAGCTCTCCTGGAGCCCCTTCAGGCCCTGCCAGGGACTCTGAGCTCTCCCTGGAGCCTTCCCTTCTCCAGGGGAACATTCCCAGGTCCAACCTCTCACGGTCTCCTAATCATTTGGGAGACACCTAGAAAAATCCATGGAATAAGACCAAAGCTCTGCCTGTCTTCCCTCAATTTTGACTTTTTTCCATCCCGTCTGTCCCAGATCCTTGTTCCTTGACTGATCACCTGACCCCAATTAAAATTCCAGGATAAGCTCAGACATCTCTTCCCAGTCCTTTAAATCCAAATCCTCAAAACCAATTTTTTGGTGATAATGGCTACAACAGAATTTTATTTTAAATCTCCTTTTTTTTTTTCTTTTTTTTTTTTTTTTTCCTACTTTTCAGGGCACCTGGGAAGAATCTGGAGCCCCACACTCAAGGATACAACAGTGCTGGTAACGCCGACTTCGATGCCTTTTCCAGGCGAAATATTTTGGAAAGCAAATCTGTTTAATTCTCTGGGACCTTCGGGATAAAACACCGCGGTGGCTGAGCAGCCCTCCATCCGGAAATCAGCTGAAATAGACTTTTTTCCCCCCAACATTTTGTGTTTATCCTCTATGAGAATTGGTTTAATCAGGGAAAATGGGAATTCAAAAGGATTTTCAGGTTGCTCTGTCAGCACTGAGTCCATTCCAGAGCCCAGCAGTGCCTGGAATCCGTGATGTGTCCTGGGAAATCGCCCTCTCCCTAAATATGGAATATCCTGCATTGGAAGGGATTCACGAGGATCAACGAATCCAGCTCCTGGCCCTGCACGAGACAACTCCAAGAATTCCAAAATGAGTTTTTTCCTTCTTTTTCTGACAGCGTGGCTTCACCAACCCAACCTCACCCCATCCTAATTCCCAGGATGGTTCCAACAGTACCGAGGTCTGGTTCCCCACAACCCCTTCTGCACGTGGAAGTGATGTTGGGATCATGGAATCTTGGGATCATTAAGGCTGGAAAAGACCTGGGAATGTTCAAGGCCAGAACATGGAGCAATTTGGGACAGTGGAACACAGGAGAACAGGACGAGCTTTGAGGTCCCTTCCAACCCAAACCATTCCGTGGTTCTGGAATTCTCCTTCAGCTGGTGAGAAGGACTTGAGGGGCTGTTCCCAAATTTTAGGAGGGGTCAACCTTTTATTTTGATCCCTGCTGATCATAATCCCATGGAAGTACATTGGCTACAAGCCGGAATATTGTCCAGAGGAGGGAAAAATTTCTTTGGAGAGGTGGGGATGAAGGAATTTTTTGAGTTTTGAGGTGCTGGCCAAGAACAGAGAGAAGGGTGGAGAGCTGAGCCTGCTGCTCCGGGATAAACCAGAGATGTTGGGAAAAAATTGTGGAGAGGAACCAAATCATGGACACCAAAACCATGGGAAACAATTGTGGAGAGGAAACAAATCAGGAAAAAAAAAACAATGGAAATAATTTTGGAGAGGAAACAAATCATGGACACCAAAACCATGGGAAATAATTTTGGAGAGAAAAAAATCATGGACAACAAATCCATGGAAATAATTGTGGAGAGGATCAAAATCATGGACACCACACCATGGGAAATAATTGTGGAGAAAAACAAAGTAACGGAGAACAAAACCATGGGAAATAATTGTGGAGAGGAGACAAATTATGGACAACAAAGCCACGGGAAATAATTGTGGAGAGGAAACAAATCACGGACACCAAAATCATGGAAATAATTGTGGAAAACCGAATCATGGACAACAAAATCATGGAAATAATTGTGGAAAACCGAATCATGGACAAAAAAATCATGGAAAATAATTGTGGGGAGGAAACAAATTATGGACACCAAAGCCATGCAAATAATTGTGGAGAGGAACCAAATTATGGACAACAAAATCATAGGAAAAAATTGTGGAGAGGAAACAATTCATGGAAAACAACAAAATCGTGGAAATAATTGTGGAGAAGAACCAAACCGTGGATTTGGGTATTTCCCAAAGCCATGGGAAATAATTGTGGAGAGGAACAAAATCATGGACGACAAAGCCACGGGAAATAATTGTGGAGCAGAAAAAAAATCATGGACAACAAATCCATGGAAATAACTGTGGAGAGGAAACAAATTATGGACACCAAAGGCACAGGTGGGGCAATAAATTCTGCAGGTGTTGTGAGAAAGATTTCTAGGGATGTGTGAGAAAAAATCGAGGACCTCTGGGTAAGGAGATAATGGAATGTGAAGCGGGAAGATGAATTTTATTGTGGCCACAGCCAATCCAGATTGGAGCCTTGTGGACACTGAGGATCTTTCTTGGGAGTGTGGGCAGAGCCAGGAGTGGATAAACAGGAGCAGCACTGAAACTTTATCTGAATTGGCTCAACTGGAAGTTCAATCCCAAGTTTTTGCTCGGGAAGCTGACGAAATCCAAGCACCCAATTAGCAGCATCTCTGCAGCAGGGGCTGACGAGCTTTCGATAAACGAGTGATCCTTGCAGAGCACGGAGCCAAAGCCAAACCACTTCACTCCCAACCAGGGGCTCCAGCAAGGCAGGAATTCCCAAGTTTTGCATTAACTGGATCTTTAATGGGTTTCAAAGCCGACTGTATGTGTGGAGAGCTCAATAATTAGAGCAGATTAAGGGGACACTTTGAAAACTGGATGGGATGAGAACATGAATGAAGCAAACTTTGCTCTAATTACAAATAAACAATGGATAATGTGGATTTGACAATCCTCTGGAATAAATAAACACCAGGATCAGGCTCACCGGGTCATTTTTTAAGCTGGTAAATCACCTTTAAATTGGGATTTTCCAACACAACAACAGCAGTGATCAGAGATTGCCCAGCTCTGCCCATGGCTGGAGCAGCAAATCCACCAAAATTCCCTTCTGCCACATTATGTCCAGGAAATCCAGAGTGATTTGCCTTGCTTCCATGCGTTTTGTGTGGGGAAAATGAGCATTTCAGTTCCTTGGGAAGGAATAAAAAAATAATTAACACTAAAACTAAAACTAAAAATTAAAATTAAAATTAAAATTGTAAATATAGATAGAAATAATGTAAGTATAAATATACAAATAGAAATAACCTATAAATATATATATAAATATATAAATATGTATATATAAAAATATAGAGATATATACAATATAGAATATAGAAATATAAAAATTAAAATTAAGATTAAAATTAAAATTGTAAAATTAAAATTAAAACCGAAATTTAAAATAAATATAAATTTAAAATAAATTTAAAATAAATTTAAAATAAATATAACTATAACTATAACTATAAATATAAATATAAATATAAATATAAATATACATACACATAACTATAACTATAACTATAACTATAACTATAAATATAAATATAACTATAAATATAACTATAAATATAACTATAACTATAACTATAACTATAACTATAAATATAAATATAAATATAAATATAAATATAAATATAAATATAAATATAAATAATGTGAGTATAAATATGAAAATAGAAATAGAAATAGAAATAATATCAATATAATATAAAGACAGTATGGTTGTGTAGAACACTGTGGACTCTTGTGAGGGTAAAGTGAGTAAATCCTGTAAGAACTGGGAAATATTTACTCAATTCCAGGGTTAAACATGGAAGTGCCCTGACTGTATCCCCACACACTCTGATTGCTCATTATGCGTGCAATTTTAATGTGCTCTCATCGTAATTATGGTGGTTAATTAGGGGACATAATTACCCATGCAAATGCACCGTGCCTGGCTTTGTATCCCATCTCTTCTCCAAGGTGTTTGGAGCACCAGGAGACAATGGAAGGTGACAGAATCCCAAAAATTCCGGGCTGGTTTGGTTTGGAGGGATCAGCTCATTCCATGGCCTGCCATGGGCTCCACTATCCCGAGGGATAAAGGGAATCATTTCCTACCGCGTTTTCAGAAGGATTTCCAATATCAACGAGGAACTCTTAAATGTTGGGAAAAGTGGCTCCAGCTCTTTCTTGGAGGTGTCCAAGGAACACCTGGAAGTGGCAGCGAGGGCTCTGGGCCGGTGACAGATGATGATCCAGGAGGGCTTTTCCAACTGAAATAATTCCATGATTCTGTCTGGGATATGCCGAGCTATCTGAAGGTGTTGCAAATTCCTCTGCTGATTTTCCTGAATTCCTTTTTTTTCCCCTTGCACCTGCTTCCCTATTTTTTATTTATTTTTAATAACCTTCCCTTCCGTTCCGGAATTGTTCCTCTCCACCCTCCTGGCAGCTGGATCCCAATTCTGATCCTGACCTTTCCAGGTCCTCTTGTCTGAAGGTTCCCTTTAATCCCGTGACACATCCCAGAACAGCAATTTTCTGGATTAATCCCAGGTTACTGGGAGAGTCATTTTGTTTATTTGTACAAAAACGCACTCGCCCAAATCCCAGGATGAAAAGGGAGGAGGAGCAGATTCTAATGCCGGATATTTTTATTCCTAGAAGGAGATTATAATGCATGTTTCCTGAGGGGCTGAGGGAGATTGGGATGCATCCATGGAATTAATTCCAGTGGGGTTTTTTTTCTCCTGGATGCTGTGACAGGACCTGTCCCTCACTTTCCCATTTCATGAGGAGCTTCTTCCCAGCTCCAGGAATTTGGTATCGGAATATTCTGTGGGTTTGTTGACTTTTGGGAGGTGGAATCATAACAATATTTAAAACTTTTGGGGGAAAAAAAACCCCAAGCAAACATGAAAGGAGGAATGGTGATGCCTTCCTTCCAAGCTCACTGGGTCAAACACTGGGAACATCCATGGTCCCTCCTGGGAAAAAAAAAAAAAAAAAAAAAAGCTTACCTAAATTTTTATCTTGGCAATAGGAGGAAGAAAAGGGCAAGAAAATCCCATTTTCTCAGTTTGCGGGGATTTGAAGGACAAATCAAACACAGGGAATCTCCATGATCCCTTGATCCCTCCTGGAACAGCTTAGCTAAATTATTATCTTGGGAATAGGAGGGAAAAAAGGGCAACAAAATCTTCCCATTTTTCTCATTCTGGAGGGATTTGTGGGACAAATCAAACACAGGGAATCTCCACAATCCCTCAGTGCAGTTGTTATCCTGGGAGAAGGTGGAACAAAGAACAACTAAAACTTCCCAATTTTCTCAGTTTGGAGGGATTTGAAGGACACATCTCCCACGCTCATCCACCCCTCCCAGCCAGAGGAACCCAGAACTTGGCTTTTCCCAACAAAAAGGACAGAAGTGACTTCCTGCATCCTGAAGGCTCCTGGTTCACTTGGATAAAATTCCTGAGGAAAGGAAAGAAATGCATTCCATAAACCCCAACACGACCCCGTTGCTTTTCCTTATTCCAGCTGCTGTGGGAGCAACAGCGCTTCCAGAATTCCATGTTTGGGATTCCTTGTTGTGCTTTGGGAATCTGTTGTAAAGCAGATTTTGCAGACGGGTGGCCAAAAACAAAGGGAATATTCGATCCAACTTTTCCAGCCCTCATTCCACCTCGGAAGCAGCCAGGAATGTTCAGAAAGGATCAAGGTTTAAATTTCCGGCTTCCCCTGCACTTCTTCCCACACTTCTCACTCCATGAGGAGCTTCCTCCCAGCTCTGGATGTTTGGGAGTTTGGGAAGTGCATTTTGGAATCTCATTTTATGGATTTTTTTTCAGTTTTGGGAGGTGGGACAACAATAATATTGCTGACAATCATGTCCATGACTAAATTTTCCTAAATATCCAATGGAAACCTCCCCTGGCCCAACCTGAGGCCATTCCCTCTCCTCCTGTCCCTGGTCCCTGGGAGCAGAGCCCGAATTCTCCCAGTTGTCCCCTCCTGTCAGGGAATTGTGGAATTTTTTCCCTCATTTCCACCTGGTTGAACGTTTCAGTCCTCAGCTGGGCAGCGGGGAGTTGTCCATGGTGCTGGAATTCCTCATCCACAAAATCAAAACCCCTGAACGAGTTGTTGGTGACCTTTGTAGGGGAATATTGGTGGACAGGTGAATGCAGCTGAATTTACCTGGATAACGGAATTCCCACTGGATGGGAACAAGGATGAGTTGTTGAATCATGGAATCACGGAAAAGTTTGGGTTCAGGGGATGTTCAATCCCAGCAAATCCCACCCCCTTTCATGGGCAGGGACGCCTTCCACCAAGTTTTTTCCAAGGTCCATCCAACCTGGCCTTGGACATTTCCAGAAAATTCCATCTGAAATCCCAGCTGGAGCAGAGTTTATTTCCAAGCAGCCGGATCAAACAAGTGGAGATTCCAGAGCCTGACCCCCTTAGGAGTTCCTGGGACGATGCTGCCTGTCAGATTCCTTAAAAATCCATAATTATTGGATTCATCACCACATTTCCCTGTGGATCACATCCCATTTCCCTGGCTGGCTGCACAGAGCCTCATCCTGTCCTGGATTTTAGCTTCAGGAACAGAGGAATTCTCCCACCCACAGCTGGAAACATCCCAGAATATTTGCTGGTAAAGTTTGGAAAGGGCTGAGCCAGATTTTCCTCGCTATTCCTGGCAGGAAAAATCAACTCCACCTGTCCAGCAGGTTCAAATAAAAGAGTAAAAATAAAAAAAATCCGCATCATGGATATATCACGCAGGAAATCATATTTAAATCCATTTATTCGCTACATTGGGAATCTCATTTAAATCCATCCATTTGCTGCATCGAAATAAAAGTCAGATCAAGGGAAATCTTAAAAATTGGCATCGTAAATACCGAGGTTTGGCCATTTAAATAAAAGTCACAGCAAGGGAAAATTTTTAAAAATTGGCATCGTAAATACCGAGGTTTTTCTTGTTTTCTGTACATCAAATATTTGTTTTACTGCAGAGCTTCCCGGGAATCTTGCTGAGAGCTGCCAGGGAATTGCCAGCAATTATTGCCTTGCTATTTGCTTAAATAGCCCAGAGGTTTAATATTGCTCTGAGATACCCTGGGAAGGCAGAACTCTCAGCTCTGCTGCTGCCCAGAGATGGATTTTCATTCCAGAAAATTGGGAAGTGATTCCACATCCCTCACTCCTGCCAGCAGTGGGAGAGAGCAGGAACAGGAGACAACTTCCAGCAGCCTCGTTGTCCATGAGAGAGAAAAATTTGGGGTGGGACAGCCTGAAAGGCCTGAAAATATCTTGGAAAAGAAAAAAAAAAAAAAAAAAAAAAAAAAAAAAAAAAAAAAAAAAGAGTGGAAAAACAACCTGTGGAATGCTCAACCCCTCAATATCCTACAAGATTCCTTCCCTTTCTCCCTTCTCCCTTCCTGTCCTTTCTTCCTCCCTTCCTCTATTCCTTGTTGCTCCTTCTGCCCCCTGGATCCAATAAATCCAAGTCCATAATGCACTGTGGGAAGTTCTGATCTTCCTTTGGGACCTCTGGAATTTTTCCTGCATTGTTTGTAGATCCTTGGGAATGTCACAGCCTTGAGCTGGACACACACCCCCCACCCCCCAAAAAATGGGATTTGGGGAAATTCTCGGTATGGCTTTTGTGGATGGAAAGGCTGGAGAAGACAAAAATCCAGGGAGAGCTCAGAGCACTTCCAGGACCTAAAGGAGCTCCAGGAGAGCTGGAGAGGGACTGGGGACAAGGGATGGAGGGACAGGACACAGGGAATGCCTTCAGATTGGAAAAGGGGAGATTTGGGTTGGAGATGGGGAAGGAATTCCTGTCTGGGCTGGAATTGCCAGATTTGCTGTGGCTGCCCCTGGATCCCTGGCAGTGCCCAAGGCCAGGTTGGATCAGCCTGGAATAATCAAAGACGTCCCTGACCATGACAGGGGTGGGATGGGATGGGGTGGGATGGGATCCATGGAATGGGATCCATGGGATGAGATCCATGGGACGGAATGAAATGGGATTCAGGGTACTTCCATCCCAAATCCTTCTGGAATTCTGTGACGTTGTCCTCTCCCTTTTTTCCATACCACTCCCTTTTAGCACAAATTAAAGCATTATCCCTTCCATAATACTTCTTGTTAATATAAATAGATATTTTAAAAAGCTAATTTTAGATAATTTTTACCTGATTTTTTAAACTCAGACTTTGGGTATTTAAACACGTTTTTCAATCCGTGCTGTCAATGCACCCGCCTGAATAACCTGAGCACACTCAGCCGGACTATTAATTATATTTCAATAATAATAGTAATTAATTAATTGTACTATGTCATACATATTTAAACACGCCGTCGAACAGAAGGAATTCCCGCCCCCACAACCATGGCCTGCCCATATTAATAATTTGGAGGATTAACATAAAAAAAAAGAAAAAAACCCACACAAATCCAGCTTTGTTTGCTGACCTGAGGTTTCCGCTTTCCGCAATGAATTCCGGCCAATCCAGACTGCAAATATTTATTGCTGTCCTCAGAGCCATTAGCAGAGCTTCAGTCAATAAAAGATGATAACTCTGAGGCCAAGAAGTGGTTTAAGATCCCAAAAAAAATGATTTGTTGCATGAGGAAAGAGAAAAACAACATCTGGGAGGCAGGAATTCCATGAGATGTTGTCACAGAGAGTGGATTCACCTGGAATAACGCCTGTCCTGGAAGATGGAGCCTTCGGAATTCCAAATGGATTTTGGTGTCATTGATGCCCTAATTTTCATCTCCCTGTGTTTGCTGTTCTGTGCACCCAGGGGTGCAGCTCTGAGCTCACAGTCAGGGTCGCTCAGCTCTGCACACAGCACGGACACAAAACAAATCCTTTTCCTGCTGCACACCAAGGACAACTGGGACAAGTTTGCAGCACCAAAAGCACAAACAAGGCTGGGCTGAGGAGAGAAAACAAGAAGGATGGGACTGCATCAGCTGGAGCTGGAATGGGACAATTCAACCCCAAGGTGCAAATGGACCAAAACTGAGAAAAGTGGGAGACCTGGTAACTGTTTGTCTATTTTGAGTCCATTTTGTGTCCATTTTGTGTCCATTTTTTGTCCATTTTGTGCCCATTTTGTGCCCATTTTGGGTCCCCCTTGGGTGCAGCCCTGTCCAGGCTCTTGTCCTGCCCAAGGTGGATCCTTAAAGGCCTTTCCATAAATCTCTGCTTTATTCTCCAGCTCTGTCCAGTCTCTGTTCCAGCTCAGCCTTCCCAAGGCATCACCATGGACCTCATCCTGAAGAAACAAGCTCTGAACACGGATTCTCTTCAACACATTCCCGAGAAGCAGCAGCACATGGATTTGGTGCTGCTCAGATGAAACACGAGGCCCACGAGGCAAAATTTGTGCCCGCTTCCAACATTTCCAAGGATTTAACTTTGGAGGGAGGGCTGGAATCAAATCTCCATCAGATGCTGATGTTGCAGCACGCGGGTCAGATTTGTGGCTTTTCCATGGTCTCTGTTCCTTGGAAAAAACTTGGGATATCATTTTCCTCCTTTGGCTGCTGCTGCTTTAGAAATAACTTCCCCTAAATTCACATCAAGTGGGTTTAAAATACAGAATGATTTGGGTGGGAAGGGACCGTAAATCCCACCCAGTGCCACCCCTGCCATGGCAGGGACACCTCCCACTGTCCCAGGCTGCTCCAAGCCCAATGTCCAACCTGGCCTTGGGCACTGCCAGGGATCTAGGGGCAGCCACAGCAAATCTGGCAATTCCAGCCCAGCCAGCAATTCCCAATTCCCAATCTCCCACCCCAATCTCCCCTTTTCCAATCTGAAGCCATTCCCTGTGTCCTGTCCCTCCATCCCTTGTCCCCAGTCCCTCTCCAGCTCTCCTGGAGCCCCTTCAGGCCCTGCCAGGGGCTCTGAGCTCTCCCTGGATCCTTCTCCTCTCCAGGTGAACATTCCCAGCTCTCCCAGCCTTTCCTCACAGCAGACTTTATATTTTTTGTTCTCTTTAAAGTAGAAATTATTCAGAAAAAGAAGTTTTTAAAAACCCAACGACTGTGAAAGGCTTTAAAAATCCTATTTCTCTCTTCCTCCCTCAAAAATGAAGGTTTTTATTGCTTTTTCTGGTCAGGCCTAAGGCAGGATTTGCTATTTGAAAAACAAACTGCCAGCAGCCTCCAGCAAAGACAAGCTGCAGTCTCTGGTTCCTTCCCGCTGCCTGTGATTTCCTCGCCTTTGCAAATATTTCTTCCAAGCAGGAAATCCAGCAGGATTTATTTCATCAGCCACGCATTTCTGCACAATCCATCTGGGAATGTCAGGTGGGATTTCTAACCGGATCCGGATGGAAAGTGGGACTCGGGGAAGGGTGAGGTGTGAGGGGTTTATCCCACCCAAATTTGGAATGTTTCTTCCTAAATCCTGAAGGCAGCGAAGCTCCTGAATTTTGGGAATATGAAGGGCATTTCCTGTCTATCAGGAGGCAGCTCTTTGCCTTTCCCAAAAGGAAGGAAGGGAGGTTTTGTTGGCACCCCAGGCACTGAGAATTCCAGGCTTTCTGTGCTGCCAGGCTCTGACCCCCAAGCAAACCCTGCATTGACCTGAGGCCGTGGAAAAGGCTCCCAAAACTGAGGGACAGCGCTGGGATTGTGGGGTGGAGTTTGGATAGAAGTGTGTGATATCACAGGGGGCAAAACTCAGAGTTTGAGGGTTTGGAATACAGGAATAGAGATAAAGCAAGGTGGAGGATTTAGGGCAGAGGCTGAGTCCTTCTTTTTCACCTTCTTCTCCATGGGTCTGGGTGTATATTTTATAATTGGGTATATTTTGTATAATATTTTGTATAATATTTTGTAATTGGGTAGAAAAATCAACATTGCGGGCCACAGATGGTTGGTTATTGGGTTAAAATTAAAAATAAATCAGGTGTCATTTCATAATTGTATTAAAACACATAATTGTATTAAAAGACATATTTGTATTAAAAGACCTTGTACAGAGTCAGAGACGGGGCCATTTTTCCCTTTGCTAGCCAGCACTCACGGTTTGTGAGACTGTAACATGGATGAGAATTAATAAACATCTGAGTCTGAACATGAAATACTGTCTGGAGCATTTAATCCCGGCTCTGGCAGAAAAAGACGATAAAAGTAACAAGGTTTGGCTCCAGAGCCCATGGGAATGTTCTCCAGGTCCCGGTGCTGAGGAGCAGAGTCAGGAAAATCTCTTGGAGAGCATCAGGTGCCAGCCAGGATCCAGTGGAGGATCCAGGGAGGAGCTGGAGAAAGGGTGGGATTTTAAATGGGAGTCCTTAAATCCATCCTAGAACGCAGAGGAGGAGCAGGGTGGGATTTTGGGGTGCCCCATGCAGGGTCAGGAGCTGGACTGATGATCCCTGTAAATCCAGCTTGGGTTATTCCATGATTCCAGGATTCCATGATTCTATGATTCAGTGGCGACTCAGCTTATGCCAAAAAAAAAAAGGAGTTTTCTCTCCTGTCCTTTGCAAACCCCTCGGAATTCCTGCTCAGAGCAGCCGATTCCATGAATAACCAGTGAAGTGGTGACAGCTGCAGGCACAATCCTGCCAGGAATGCCGGAGATCCCGGCTCCACCAGGGCTGAGGGCTCATCCAGGCTCACATCCACCCTCGGAGCTTCATTCCCAGCTTTACCCACCCCGAGGGAGCTGGAGAAGGAGTGGAGGCAGCTCCCATCCCCTCCTGCTGCCCCGGGCCAAAATATCCTTTCCTTAGCGCATGGATCCGACGTTGGAGAGCGGATCTGGGTGGAGGCAAAAGGCACAGCCTAATTCCCAAAAATCACCAGCCAGCCTGGAAAATGTTTGGAAATGGTAAAAAAAGGACAAATTTAAACCACAGGTGAGATTCTGCCTTTTATCCTCCTTTCCCTAATCCCTAGGAGACCATGGAGGGTTAAAGGGATTCCCAAACCAGTGAGGACTCAGGGCAGGAAGCGTGGATGGTTCCAGACATTTGGGATTTATGGTTTGCCAATCCCAGAATCCCAGGATGGGTCAGGCTGGGAGGGACCTCAGAGGGTCCAGCAGGGCCATCCCAGAGCTCAGGGCACAGGATTGTGTCCAATGGCTCTGGAATATCCCCAGGGAGGAGATTCCAGCCCCTCTCTGGGCTCTGCTCAGGGCTGGGCACTGCCCGGGGCAGAAGTTCTGCCTCCTGTGCCAGGGGAATTCCTGGGATCAGCCCCTGCTCATTTCTCTAGTTCCACTTCTGGGCACCACAAAGAAGATCCTGGCTCAGTTCAGGACAATTTCTTTGGAAATTTGGGAAAAACTATTCCCAACATTCAACACTGAAACAGACCTGGATCAAAGGTCAAGCCCAGCTGATCAAGACCAGAATTAAACTTTCCTTCCAGGAGGGAGGTCCCAGGTAAATCCTCCCAAAATTGTCCTTTTCAACATCTCCAGACCCTTCAGGAAGCCAGACCAGAGCAGGAACTTTCAGGCAGCGGGAATGTGCAGTGTGGACTCTGAATCACCCGGAGTGCTGCAGGTTTGCAGTGCTGCTCTGCAGCTCCGCTCTGCTCCCTCCCCAAAACATGCCAAGAGCTGCTCCTGCAGCAGCTGAGGCAGCACAACCCACCTGATGGCCCCTCTGCCGCTCCTCCTTCTGCTCCAGCTGCTCCCGAGGCTTCATTTCTTCCACCCCTTGCTCCATTCAGGATTTCACCCCAATTACTGAGCCTCTGCCTCCCCCTGGGAACGAAATCTCAAAGATTTCCCCTTACGGGGCCTTGGGGTGGATTTTCTTCAGCCTGGGAGAGCTCAGAGCCCCTGGCAGGGCCTGAAGGGGCTCCAGGAGAGCTGGAGAGGGACTGGGGACAAGGGATGGAGAGACGGGACACAGGGAATGGCTTCAGATTGGAAAAGGGGAGATTGGGCTGGGAGATCGGGAATTCCTGGCTGGGCTGGAATTCCCAGATTTGCTGTGGCTGCCCCTGGATCCCTGGCAGTGCCCAAGGCCAGGTTGGACATTGGAGCAGCCTGGGACAGTGGGAGGTGTCCCTGCCATGGCAGGGGTGGCACTGGGTGGTATTTAAGATCCCTTCCACCCCAAAACTTCCTGGAATTCCAAGACTCCCTGAAACCCTGCGTGTGTGTGGCCCTGCACAGCAAAAGGAGAGCAGGGAACTGCAGAGTTCATTTTGCTCCCTAAATCAAGCTCTAATCAGAACCTAATAAAAATGGACAAATCCCTAATTGCATTTCACACTGGTTTTCTTGCGCGGCCAGAGTCAATATTCCAACAATAAAGCTGATCCCAGAATAAACCTGGATTATCAAACCCGTCTGGTTTGTTGGATAAATGAATCATCAAGCCCTCCGGAATCCCAGCAGCTCACACAGATTTCTGCAGCACTCCAAACAAAAAAGGGGAAGTTCCATCTTTATTTGCCTAAACGCTCGTTCGTTTTTCCCTCCTTTCCTCCTCCTTCCAAAGCTTCTCTAATCCCTCATGGGAAATCAAAGCACATTCCTGAAACTGAGTCCTTCTCCTCTTCTGAGCCAAACGTTTCCTCGCTCAGAACAGCTCAGGATTTGATGCAATTCCATGTTTGGCTTTGGAAAACTCAGGGAAGGTCAATATTTGGGGAAAGATGAGGGATCACATCTGGCAGGGCTGAAACGGGGGGTGCAAGAAGGGAAAAATCCCATCCATCCCAACCAAATGGGATAAATCCCACCCATCCCAGCAAAAAGGGAAAAATTCCACCCATCCCAGCAAAAAGGGAAAAATCCCATCCATCCCAGCAATCAGGGATGAATCCCATCCATCTCTGCCAGGAGAGCTCCTGGTGGTCCTCACAAACCTCCCAAAAGTTTGGGCAAAAAAAATTAAGCCAAAGGTGCCATTTCCCACAGAAACCTGAGGTATTTGAGTCCCTGGCTCGTCAGGACTTGGACGTGGGGATGGAAAACAAAAAGAGAGGAAAATAAACTCCTTCAGGTTGTTCCGACGGAAAAGAGGGGATTGGGAAGGGTGGGACAGGGAGGCTGCGGACAGAATTCCTTGGGGAATTCATTCCTTGGGGAGTGAAGGAAGCGAGGCAGGGATGGTTTCACGGGTGAAGATGTGGAAGGACTGGAGAAAACTTGGCTTCTCCCTGGATGGAACCAGATCCATTTCAAGTTCCAAAGGAAAGTTATTCACCTGGAGAAGGGAAGGCTCCAGGGAGAGCTGGAGAGGGACTGGGGACAAGGGATGGAGGGACAGGACACAGGGAATGGCTTCAGATTGGAAAAGGGGGGATTGGGTGGGAGATTGGGAATTGGGAATTCCTGGCTGGGCTGGAATTCACAGATTTGCTGTGGCTGCCCCTGGATCCCTGGCAGTGCCCAAGGCCAGGTTGGACATTGGGCTTGGAGCAGCCTGGGACAGTGGGAGGTGTCCCTGCCATGGCAGAGGGAACTGGGTGGGATTTACAGTCCCTTCCCACCCAAACCATTCCATGATTCCCAGTTTAAGCTTCTCAAGTGTGCAGAACCCACCAGAGCAGGAGCAGCTCGGCTTTCCTGTGACGAGAACAAGTCCAATCCATGTTTTCAGTGGGAATTAGGTCAAGCAGCCACTTGGAAACAAATGCCTCATTTTCCGGTGACTCCGTCAGCTGCTGGGCAACCTCCTGTCCTCACATCCCACCTGGAACTTGTCAAACACCATAAATCCCTGGAAAAGGCTCTGGTTTTGGCAGCTCCTCTCCACTGAACAAGCTGCTTTTGAAAGCTCCCATTGAGCCCTATTTATATCCCAAACCTGCCTTTGGGCTCCATGGACAGCGCAGATTCCAAGGAATTCCGAGGTGAACATTTAGGGTTGTCATCATTTGATATGTCACAAAGTTCTCCTCCAGTTCCATTTTTGTCGGGTTCAATGAGGAAAAGGATCTTTATCATTTATAAAAGGGTGGAAAAAAATCCAAGCTTTTTCTTCCTGGATCGTCCATACCCAGATCCTTCCTCTCTCCCAGTTAGGACACAACCGGTGTCAATTAGTCCTTGTCGAGTGATTAAAATCTGTCTACTCACCTCCTGTTTTCCACAAAAAAGCACCAGGATGTGCCAAAAGGCTGTTGCAGAGCCAGTTTGCTCCCAACATTCCAGGAGACGGGAATTGTGCCAGGAAAACCTGACAGCTTTGGAAACCAAACGTGCAGGGCCTGGGAAGACCCAGAGCCAAGACCTTGCCTTGGCCAAGGGATTCGAGCAGCAAAATATGGGATTGACTGATCAGGATTGTCCTCACCCACCCCAAATGATCCTTTGGAGAGAGGGACAGGCATGGTGGAGCGGGAAAAGGCAGAGGATAACTCCACATATGTTTCAGTTTGGAATATTTTAATCTGAGCTCATTACTTCACCAATAAATTGACATCAAGAGTGAGGAGTTGGCTCTGCTGAGGGGTTTGAGACTTCAGAACTCAGAGGCTCCAACTGTGAAAAACCAAACTCAAAGCCAACAATTTTTTGACCATAAATTTTTAATGAGAACAATCATTTATGGTTTTGTATCTCAAATGCCAAGATTTTTTTTTTTTAATTTTTTTTTTCCCAGTGACTTCAAATTAACAAGACATTCCCAGCCAGGATCTGCCAGGTACCCCATGGTTGTGTTGATTCTGTTTTTCTCCCAAAACAATGCCCTGCAGAGCTCAGTTTCATGGAGAAACAAAAGGAATTTACTGAGGAAAAACATTCAGAATTCCAAAGTCTCTGTGATTATTTATTTCCATGGGGCTGTGACAAGGCATGCTGAGATTGTGCTTCCATAGGAAAGAATCCAATATTGGCCAAACTCACTCTAATATAGAAAAAAAGAGTTCAAAAATTCCAGCAATGACCTTCTACTTGCTTTTTCCATGAAAATCCACCTGTTCTCCGATATTTACTTATCCAAACACCTCGTAGCTGTTTCAGGCCACAGCAGGAGTCCTGTAAGATGCAGACAGGGAAAAAAGAGGAAAAACCATAAATTTGTGGTGCAGATGGAATTTTATCCAGCTCCTGTCAGGCCCTGCTGCAGCACAAAGGCACCTGCCTTCCGTATTTTATTATATTTTCCAAAAATACGACAAAAACCAAGGGATGAGGCGTCCTGAGCTTGGCAGATGAGGATTGGATTTGTCACCTGGTTTATGGGAGCTGATTGGGAAAGGGAGGGAATGGTTATTCCCTCTCCTTGGATCCTCCCCGAAGTGGGACAGAGCAGATGGGACTGAGGTGCAAAACAGACAAAAAAAACCCCTCCTTAAACTCCAGACACCAGGAACACGCAGAATATCCTAATTTTTGGCACTCTGGAGTGAATTTATTCCTGCTGTGGGATTCGAGTCCCAATTCCAGCTCCTCCATCCACACGGATCCATTCCCAGTCAATCCTTTTTCCCCTTGTTGTTTATTTGGTAGATTGGGAGACACCAGGGGAGTTTCGGATTTTATTCCCAGCCAGGGAGGGATTTTAGTGTCGTTCCTCACACGGAGCGCTCGGCTCGACAAACAGGCTGTGGGTTTGAATGGGGGAACTTGTGGGGCAGAGCGTTCTTTGGGGTGATTAACGGGGGGATAATTCCATGATTGGTGTTCATTCCCATAGAGGGATGTGCCGAGAGCAACAGGGAAGCGGCTTTCCCACTGGAACAGGGCAGGAGTGGGATTTGGGGAGTGGAATTTGGGAAATGGGATTTGGGAAGTGGGATTTGGAGAGTGGGATTTAGGAAGTCGGATTTGGGAAGGGGGATATGTTCTCCAGCTTTTTGGGAGGTGGAATTGGAACAAAAGGATGAGGATGGCCTTTGCCTGTTTCTTTCTGGCTATTTCTGGCTATTGGTCAGCGTTGGCAGTTTCAAGAGGTTTGGAAAATTCCAGAGCTTTCCATGTCTATCTCCCTTGTAGGAATTTTCACACAAAACGGATGGAGTTTGCTCATAAATTCGTGGAATCACTGAGGCTGGAAAAGCCCCCTGAGATCATGGAGTCCACCTGTTCCCCAGCACTGCCAGGGCCACCACTGCCCCATGTCCCCAAGTGCCACATCCACAGGAACTGAAATCCCTGCAGGGATGAGCACTCCACCACTGCCCTGGACAATTCCCTTTCCATGAAGGAATATCCCCAAAATCCACGCTGAGCCTCCCCTGGCCCAGCCTGAGGCCGTTCCCTCTCCTCCTGTCTCTGTTCCCTGCCAGCACAGCCCGACCCCCCCGGCTGTCCCCTCCTGGCAGGGACTTGTGCAGAGCCACAAGGTCCCCCCTGAGCCTCCTTTGCTCCAGGCTCAGCCCCTTCCCAGCTCCCTCAGGGATTCTCCAGCTCCTTCCCAGCTCCCTCAGGAATTCTCCAGCCCCTTTCCCTGCTCCATTCCCTTCTCTGCACATGCTCCAGCCCCTCCATGTCCATCTTGTCATACGGGGGCCAAAATAAGATAAATTTTTGCACTTTCTCTGCTCAGAAGGAACATGTAAATCCAGTTTTAAAGCAACACAGCTCAGAAAAAAGAATCCGTCCTGGGCACCCACAAAGGGACAAGAGCTCTTCTTTATTCGCTCCTCTCATTTCTGGAGCTTCAGCCTGACTTGATTTATTCCCTCTTGATTTATTCCCTCTACATCGTGGCTCTTCCTTCAGACAAAGAGACTCCTTTTTATAGCAGTTTTTAAAAGATGTTTTCATCTCTCTTGTCTGGGCTGAATTGAAATCACAGCTGGTTTGTCCCTGACACCGCTAAACAAACAAATGCCTTCTGCCGGTGTTAAATATTAAAAGAGTATCAAGCGCAGAACAGGTGATTAATGACTGCCATGCTCCCACCTGGCAAATTGAATTACTGGCGATATTGGACAGCACAAACTTCATCATAAATTGATCATTCCACCCTTACTTAGAGCAGGAGGAAAACAATCCCGGAGGGCTGGAGCCTCAGACCTGAAAATTCCCTCAGATCCTTCTGTTGGCTCACTTGGAAAGCTCTGAATGTTTCGGGAGCGCCAAACCTTGGAATTGGGGATGGTCGGTCCTCAGGGATGTCCCAGTGCAGGCAGGACCTGCAGGAGATTGGATGGGTCTGTTTCCAAAACGAATCATGGAATCATGGAATTGTTAAGGTTGGAAAAGTCGTCTGAGATCAACCAAACATCAACCATTAAACCACATCCTCAAGTGCACACTCGAGCGTTTTTTGAACAGTTCCAGGCAGCTCTGCCAGGGTTTGACAGCCTTTTCCATGAAAAAAAATTCCCAAATATCCACCCTGGAGCCTCCCCTGGCCCAGCCTGAGGCCGTTCCCTCTCCTCCTGTCCCTGTTCCCTGCCAGCACAGCCCGACCCCCCCGGCTGTCCCCTCCTGGAAGGGACTTGTGCAGAGCCACAAGGTCCCCCCTGAGCCTCCTTTGCTCCAGGCTCAGCCGCTTCCCAGCTCCCTCAGGAATTCTCCAGCCCCTTCCCTGCTCCCTCAGGAATTCTCCAGCCCTTTCCCAGCTCCCTCAGGAATTCTCCAGCCCCTTTCCCAGCTCCCTTGGGAATTCTCCAGCTCCTTTCCCAGCTCCCTCAGGAATTCTCCAGCCCCTTCCCAGCTCCATTCCCTTCCTTGGACATGCTCCAGCACCTTTGCAGTCCCAAGGAATGAAGCCAGAAATCAAATTCCCTTTCATTTTGACTCTTCCTCTCATTCCCAACCCGACACCTGGTCACCCTCTGGACTTCATTATTCACAGATAAACCCCAGATTTTAATTGATAACAAAACTCCACGTTAAAGATGGAAAATTATCTTTTTACGATCTTTTCTTGTATTTTCCTGCTGAAATAACCCCAGCACAGCAACCCCAGCTCACACTCAGCTTTATTTTTAGCCATTTTCCAACAGATCTGAGACATTTTGGGAGCAGCCAGGGTGCCCTGTGCCAGCCTCCTGGTGGGCACAAGCCCAGCCTGGTGTAAATTCAGGCGTTTTTTCTCAGCTTTTGCTATTCCTAAGCCCTGAAATGCCATCTTCAGAGAGAATTCCAGGGATGAACTTGACCTCTCCTGGCTTTTTTTTGGGTAGACATTAATTCAGGTGTAACAGGGGGAAAATGTTTGTATTTCTCTCCCAACGCTGGTCCTGAGATTTTCGTCCCCAGGTTCCTGGTACTGCCTGGGGGGATCATTCCATGACCAAGAGGGTTTTTTTCCAGAAAAAGCATCTCTGGCTTTTTCCTTCCTTTGAAATAGGAAAAGATGGGGAGAAGTGGTGAATTCAAATTCAGAGATTCTACTTTTTTTTTTTTTCTTTTCTTTTCTTTTTCTTTTTTTTTTTTAAGCAGATGAGTCATTTATAGAGATTGGTCTTTCATTCCCAGGATCCTCATGGAATCCAAGAGTCATGGAATGGTTTGGGTTGGAAGGGGCCTTAAATTCCATCCAGTGTCATTCCATCTCTTGTCCAAAGCCCCTCTCCGTATTTTGCTGCCTAATAACAAAAATGGCTTAAAGACAAAAATTTGCTTTTCCTGTGAAGGACACGGTGTTATCACCGGGATAATCTCCCTTGCAAGATTCCCTCTTTTCTGCTGGATGTGAAATCTCAGATTGGAGGGAAACACTGAGGAGGTTTGGTCATCCTTGTCAGGGTTCAGCTCTGGGCTCTCAGAGCTCCTGGGGGTGTGAAACGAGGAAATGACCTCAGGCTGGGCCAGGGGAGCCTCAGGGTGGACACCAGCAGGAATTTCCCCATGGAAAGGGTGCTCAGGCCTCAGAAGTGCCCAGGGAGGTTTGCAGTGCCCATCCCTGGAGGTGTCCAAGGAATTCCTGGAGGTGGCACTCAGAGCTCTGGGCACAGCTTGGACTCAGTCTGCGAGTTCTTTCCCAACCTCAAAGATCCTGGGATCCAGCAAAACGTGCCCTTCCTTTCCTTCCCCAAGTCCTTCAATATTCAAAATGAGGTTTGACAAAAACGTGCCGACAAATATTTCGTGGAGGTGATTTCAAGGGGGAAAAACCAAATCCACCTTGCAGAAGAGCCGGTTACAGAATATAAAATACGGGATCATTAAAGGAAGAGCACACGGATCTCTCCTGTTTTCCTTGAGGTCCCAATCCATCAGGCAATTCCTCTGGAGGGAAGCGCATTCCAAACTTTCTGCATCTGCCTGAATACAGATGGACTCATCCACGTGCTCGGACACCTTGCTCAGCGGGTTTCTTAATTAGAGAAGTTGTTTTAAAAAAGGGTCCTGCGGTGATTGATTTTTCCATCCTCCCTTTTGGAACCAGTGGATTTCAAACTGGTGAGAGGCAACCGCAGCTCAGCAGGTTGCAAAATATTAATTAAAGCCACACTCGTGCAAAGAGTTCCCCTGAAGGGAAAGAAATCCGGGCAGGAGGAGCCACTTCTTGGTCCGAGGACAAATTCTTGTGTAAAACATCTAAAAAACACTGGGGTGATCAGGAAATAAATTCCAGGATAAATTAATCCTGGATAAATTGTTATTTTTTAAATTATCCATTGGCTTTTTCCTGCAGAATTTTTCAGGTTTTGTTCCTAAAATGTGCCTGGGTTTCAGGGGCCAATCAGGATATGAATTCCAGGATAAATTAATCCTGGATAAATTATTATTTTTTGAATTATCTGGGGTTTTTTCCTGCAGATTTTTTTTGGTTTTGTTCCTAAAATGTGTCTGGATTTCCCACCTGAAACAGCAGGGAATAAAATGCAGCAGGGGGAGGGTACAATTCTTCAACCAATCAGGGATACAACAGGGAGGAGATTGGGCAAAATATTAATTAAAGCCACACTCATGCAAAGAGTTCCCCTGAGAAATCCGGGCAGGAGGAGCCACCCATTGGTCTGAGGACAAATTCTTGTGTAAAACATCTGAAAAAACACGGGGACGATCAGGAAATAAATTCCAGGATAAATTAATCTTGGGTGAATTATTATTTTTTTAAATTATCTCTTGGCTTTTTCCTACAGAATTTTTCAGTTTTTGTTCCTAAAATGTGCCTGGATTTCAGGAGGTGATCAAGAAATAAATTTCAGGATAAATTATTCCTAGATAAATTATTATTTTTTTGAATTATCTCTTGGCTTTTTCCTACAGAATTTTTCAGTTTTTGTTCCTAAAATGTGCCTGGATTTCAGGAGGTGATCAAGAAATAAATTCCAGGATAAATTAATCCTGGATAAATTATTATTTTTCTGAATTATCTCTTGGCTTTTTCCTGCAGAATTTTTTAGTTTTTATTCCTAAAATGTGCCTGGATTTCCCACGTGAAACAGCAGGGGATAAAACGACACAGGGGGAGGGTCCAATTCTTCAACCAATCAGGGAGGAGATTAGAGAGGGACTCACAATCTGACAGCCAATAGGAAAAATAACGGGAGTAGAAAAGGGTCACATGGGCCAATGGGGCCTCGTGGAATAGGGGAATTCCTGGGAGGAGTTTAGGCAGGGGTTTGGGACAAGGAGGACTGACAGGGAACTTTCTAGAACCACGGGCAGGGATTAGGGAGGACGGACGGGTCTGGGGAATGAGTGACAGCCGGGAGAGGGAGGGGAAAGCTTGGGGTAAAACCATCCAGCTGAGGGGGGAGATTGGATCAAACCGTTCAAAAGGGTTTGCAAAAATACAAAAAATACGAAAATACAAGAAAAAATTGCAAAAATACAAAAATTACAAAAATACAAAAAAATACGAAAATACGAAAAATACAAAAATACAAAAAATACAAAAATACTAAAAATATACGAAAATACAAAAATTACAAATAATATAGAAAAAATACAAAAAACCCACAAAAATACAAAAAATATACAAAAATATACAAAAATACACAAAAATACAAAAATACAAAAAATAAGGGAACCTTCCAGTGGAGATGATGGCCATGAAGGACACAGACACCCACCACCAGTGCTGAGCTGGGCAGGAAAACCTCCCCAGGTGACACCACCACCAAAACCTCCATCCCACCCCCAGCCATTTGCATATTCCCTATTTCCCATTGGACAGCCCGATTTCCATCAGCTTGAATCATTATTTTGCTTTTGAGAAATTAAACCGCCGCCTTCCCAATTCTCATTCCGGTAATTTATTTTTATGAGGCGAGGCTGGAAAGGGCAAAAATAATGAATATTTTGAAATATGTGGAAGGCAGAGCTGTGTGTTCCCGGACAGCTGTGCGGGAGAGGCAGGAATAATCCTTTTTTTTGAGGGGAAAGAAATATGAACATTCAAATTTGTTTCTAGTAACACCACGGTGAAAACTGTGCAGGGGGAGGTTTAGGTTGGATATCAGGGAAAGGTTCTTCCCCCAGAGGGTGCTGGAACAACTTCACAGGGAATGGGCACATTCCCGAGGCTGCCAGAGCTCCAGGAATGTTTGGACAATGCTCCCAGGGATGCCCAGGGTGGGATTGTTGGGGTTTCTGAGCTGGACTGGATGATCCCCATGTGCCTTTTCCACTCCAGATATTCCATGATTCCATGATCCAAATCCTAAAGCCCGTATTCCACTAATAAATCTGAGCATGTGATTTTTAATTTTTTTTTCTCTTGTTCTCCAACATCAGACAGATTTAACAAAGAATTTCTTTTACAGTGAGGGTGGGGAGGCTCTGGAATGGAATTCCCAGAGAAGTTGTGGCTGCCCCTGGATCC
>VZSR01000520.1:48510510-48533976 GCA_013398615.1 Brachypodius melanocephalos | reverse complement strand
CCATCCATCCATCCATCCCTCTTTCCATTCCCTGAGCATCTCCCCATACTCCATGTAGGTTTTTTTCCCTGTCAGACTGATCCATGCAATAACTCAGGAGACACAGAAGGGCTTGTTCCTTCATAAATAGCTGCAAATTATGAGTAAATCCTTTGGGGAAAATTAATTAGGATGACAAGAAACAGAGATAATTTATCTTTATTAATTCCTTTAAGGAAAAAAAATAGTAGGTTTAATTTGGGGGTGGTATAAATAGTTGCAAACATGCTTGTGTAAAGTGTTACACTGGGACAGGGTTTCCCAAAATAAGGAATTTTGTGGAGATGGGCACAGATTTGTTGTCCCATTGTTCCCAGTGTGATATCCCTTGGATCTTTCCCTGGAAATGACACAGGAAAAAATTTCAGGCTCTTTTCTCCATGAAGAATTCCCAGCACAGCCCTGTTCTGCAGCATGAAGGTGTTCAAGGACCAAAGAGACACAAAAAAATGCCCGAAACCAAAAACCGGCATTAAAAAAAAATTATGAACTCCTCAAACAGGTCCATCTGCTGGCTCCTAAAAGGAAATTTATATCCTTAGGAAAAGCCACTCAGGTTCCAAAGGACATGAAGATCATTTATTACCTCCTCGCCTTTGAGCAAAAAATGGTTTATGGCGCCTTCCTCTTCCCACCTTTATCTCATCGTGGGAACAGGGTGACAGCTGATATTTGCGGGCATTAATGGGATCAGGAAGGGAATTTTTCCCTTGGAAATTTGATGGGATTCACAGTAACTTAATTGGGAAAGAGCGAAATCAGATCAGAAGAGGCAGTTGACCTCTAAAACCACAGCGATAAAAGAACCTCTTTTATCAGATGTCATCAAAGGGATGCTCTGAGAGGGAACAACGCCGAGGTTTAGGGGATATTTTATGTTCCTGCCTCTGCCAGAGCTCCCGGGGACCCGGGTCAGGACATAAACTTTGTGTTCCTCGGGTGATGACCCCCTCACTCCTCCACAATTCCCTCCTTTCTCGCTCCTCAGGGATTCACTCGGCTCCCTCGGGGAGTTCAGGAGGTCCCTGACATCAGGTGTTATCCACTCATTTTATGGAGTTAATATCCAGAGGATTTGGGGGAGCTGAAGGATGTGGAGGAGGAAAAGTTGGTGTGCAGTGTCCTGGGGCATCTCCCAGGATTTGGGGGCACCTTTTTAGGGATGAGTTTTCCACCCTGGAGAGTTTCTCCCTTTCTGTGGGAATCAGTTCTCTGCACAGTTTGTTCTTCCAGACATTCCTGGGGTTGGGTTGGAGGTTCCAGGGGTCAGGGGTGGCCTGGATCCCTCTCCAGTTCATGGGCACTTCCCAGCCTCATTCCTGCCCCATGCTGGGCTGTCCCGATCTCCAGGAGACAGGGCAGGGATGGCATTCCCAGAAAATTCCCATTTCCACATGGCCCCTTCTCCAGCCACATCCTGGGGTTTTTTTCCAAGGAATGTCACCAACAATCCTTGGATGGCTTCATCCCACTGTGGGTGTTTGTCCTACTGCAAATGCACCTCATCCTCTGATTTATGAGAGGAAAAGTGTCTCATCCCCTCATCTTGGAGCAGAGATTTGCATGGAATCCTTGGAATAATACAGGGAATAGTAGGATGTCAGTGGGAAAAGTTCTGCAAAAGAACCAAAGAGAAACCCGTGATGTTAAGCACGTTTGGGAAGCAGCCAGAGGTGTCTCAAGGTGCACTGTGGCAACTCCAGGACATGGAAACACGGAATTACACAGTCCTGGATCTTGGAAAACCCTCTGAGACCATCAAACTCAACCTCCAACCCACCACTACCCCATGTCCCCAAGGCCACCGCTGCCCCATGTCCCCATGGGTCATATCCAAAGCACTGCAATCCTGAATACTGAGTGGTACCAGAGCGAAAAATACTGGGAACAACGGAAAGGATGGATCTGGATTGTTCTTCAGCCCAAATTATGGCATTTCCTGATATTTGCTGGGCAGGATCCCAATGTTTCCTTGGGGATTTCTGAGTCAGCTCCCACCCCTGGGAGAGGATCCAAACCAGGCCACGCTCGTTCCATGCCCAACCACATCCCATTAATCAGCTGCCGTTTAATTAATCAAAAGAGATCCCACGGATTAAATTCCCATCATCAAGCCTTGTTGGGAGCGGGGACAACCTTGCTGCCTTCACGGATGGCAGCGCTGCAAAGTTGACCAAGTGTTTTGCCCACGACGGGTTGAACAAACCAAAATCCATCCATTCCAGAGAGCTGTGGTACAGCGGGGATGAAATTCCTGCCGGATCAGATTGTTCCTCACTCCAGCACATGCTGACTCGCCAACTTTTTCCCTCTTCTGTGCACAAACATGGAAATACAGCTGAATTCACTCCTTTGATCTGGGCCACAGGTTCCCAAAGAAATCCACTGGTTATGTTATTCAAAGAAGTGGAATTTTTTTTTTTCCATTTCTGGGTTTTTTATTAAAACATCTGTGCAGAGGGAAGTTATTCAAGAGCCCTTTTGGGTCATTCATCAATAAGGAAACAGCAACCCAAAAAAAGGCCAAAAAAGGAAAAAAAAAGACAAACAAAAAAACTAAACCAAACCAAACCAAAACAAACAAACAAAAAAAGAAAAAACAAAGAAAAAATGCCAGCCTGGGTACTCCAGCACCCAGAAATTCCTTGCAGAATTGACAAAGCTGGAGCTTAATTGCTTTTCCATGGGCTGGGATGGCTTTATTATGGGAATCCGCGCTCATTTGACTTGGAAATGACAAATTTCACGGTGCTTTATTGGGATGTGGCTGCTCAGTGACTGCCGGGACACCTGGAGAAACCCCAACCCTCCTAATGCAGCCATGCTTTGAGATCTCCCAGATGGAGCTGCTTCCACCCATTCCAGGAATCCAAAGGAATTTTGGGGTGTTGTGGTAGTTATAAAATCCCTAAAAGCCTGGGTGTTAATGTTCAAAGTGTTGCCTTTATAATTAATATATATATAATTAATACATATATTTAATTAATTATATATAATTAATTATATAGAAATAATATGTATCATTTAATATATGATTAATTAAAAATATTAATGGGATAAGACCCCATAACAGCAGCAGCTTTTCCTAATGGTGCCTAAACACAGGGAAAAATCATTTAATTTTTGAATGAGCCGGAAGCAGAGCTGAAGGATGACCTGGAGGCCCCAGAAATTCTGGGATGTCCCAGTTGCTCTCTCTAAATTTTCCATGTGCTGAAGGAATACCATAAAAATGGAGGAAAACCCAAAGATGGGATGGGAGCAGTGACAATCCCGGTGTTCAGCCCTTTGGGATGGGAGCAGCGACAATCCTGGTGTTCATCCCTTTGGGATGGGAGCAGTGACAATCCTGGTGTTCATCCCTTTGGGATGGGAGCAGTGACAATCCCGGTGTTCAGCCCTTTGGGTGGCTCCAAGCTGTCACAGCCTTGTTCCCCTCGCTCCCAACATCCCCAGTTGAGGAAATGGCCTCAAGTTGCACCAGGAAAGGTTCAGATCTGATTTTAGGGAAAATATTTTCATGGAAAACGTTGTTCAGCCCTGGCACGGGCTGCCAGGGCAGGGGTGGACTCGACGTCCCTGGAAGCATTCCCAAAATGTGTGGATATGGCGCTTGGGGACATTCAGGTTTCGTGGTGGCCATGGGGGTGGTGCTGGCTTATGGTTGGACTTGGTCACCTTAAGTCTTTTCCAACCTTAACAATTCCATGATTCTGTGATCCAATTCAAACAGGAATTTAGCTGGAATTGCCCTTTGGACATCTCTGGGTGGTGGCTTCAGTGGTGGCACTTGCTGGGAACAAGGAATTCTTGGCCCAGCCCTGCGCTGTGCCCTGTTCCTTTCCCTGGGGATGGAGCAGAAGGAAGAATTAGGGCACCACAAAGATAAAAACATTTAGGTTAAACCACCAGGAATCAGATTTCCCATGGAATTTGTGGAGTCCTCATCCTTGGAAGTGTCCAAGGCCAGGTTGGATGAGATTTGGAGCAGCCTGGGACTGTGGGAGGTGTCCCTGCCATGGCAGGGGGTGGAACAGGATGGGTTTTAAGATCCCTTCTCTCATGAACCATTCCATAATTCCCTGTTCCTGATTCTTTCTCCAGCCCCATACGGAGCAGGACATCCACCGGAACAGCCCCCAGGGGTTTGCAATTAAAGCAGAACAAAGATTTCACACAGAACAGACACAAACCCTTTTATTATCCCAACTCCGCTCTGGGGGAATTCATCCCTTACTCAATTGAAATTTCCATTTCAACTCCACCTGTAAAAGAGCGCTGGAATCCTCATTATTCAATTAGGCAGAGACAGCAGCAATAAAATATTCCTTTTTTTTTTTTTCAGCAGAAGCCGAACGATATTTCCTTGAATACCTGCAGCCATATTCCCTAATTGCTGCCTCATATATCCTAACTGTATTATTCCTGATTTCCAAGTGTAAATAAATGTACTGCTTGGGATGATCATATTTCACACCAATTTATTTGAATGACGTTAATGAGTTCTCTCCACCGCTGAGACCTTGCTCGGAGAGCTGGGCTCTGTTTTCCTGCCCGTAATTTAATATAAAAAGGGTTCCCACCACCATGAATTAAATTTAAATAAATAAATAAGCAGCAGCTCTGGGGATGCCTGAAAGGATTTAATTTTTAGTTATTTGCATTCCTAAGGAGCCTGCAACAACATTCCAAAAAAAAAAAAAAAAAAAAACCACAATTTTATTTTAAAAAATGGAGACTTGGAAGCGATCTTGAAAAATCTGAAGTTTAAAATCGATACCAAGACCCGCTTGGCTGGGTCTTGTTAACAACTTTGCTGTTGGAATTATCCAGTTCAGTGCTGTAATCCTGGAAGGCACAAAAGCGCCATTGGAATGGTTTTAAAAAGGGACATAAAATCAAAGGATTCCGTCCCAATATCCAATTTAAAGCTTCCCTCCTTCAGCTTAATCGGTTCCCTCTTTTCCTGTCAAACCTTTGCACCCAAACCTGACAGATCCTGCCTGGATGTCACCGGTGGAGACCGTTTTGGATATCCACCAAAATTTATTGGGAAAAATAAAAAAGCATCTCCCCAGACCAGTCCTTCCTTTATGGAATTGATATTCTTCATGGAATTAGGATCTTTCCTGAAATTAAAACCCTTCATGGAGTTAAGATCCTCCGTGCATCCACAGGGCTGCTCTTCTACCGTCACTTCTCCCGACATTTCTGCAGGGCGTCTCCGTCAACATTCCAGTGCCACCACCTGCCCACTGAACAGAGTTTATCCTCCCCTTGATATTCCAAGGGGAATTCCTGTGCTCCTCCTTCCCTTTGAGTGGCACAGTGCCACCCATGCATTCCGGAGCGAGCAGAATTCTGAGGAATCATCAGAGCCATCCATCCATTCCAGAGCGAGCAGAATTCCGAGGAATCGTCATAGACACCCATCCATTCCAGAGCGAGCAGAATTCCGAGGACTTATTGGAGCCACCCATCCATTCCGTTGTGTTCCCCAGCTGTCATTCCCAATGTTGTCATGGCTCCATAAACCACCCCGACACCGCCATCATGCTCCCAAATTTGATCCCGCTCCATTTTTCTCTGGGAATGGCTGATTCCCCAGGTTGTTGCATCAACAAAGAGAAGCTGGTGACGGGGGGGTTGGAATATGACATCGTCTGGAGAACGTCGGGATAATGGATTCACTGCTGGAGACGGTAACGGAAGAGGCGCTGCTGGTTCACAGGTGAGAGGATCCATAAAGCTCTAAAATCCAGGTTTATTACAGAAGGGGGATTTATTTTCCTCGGGAACTGGGATCGCAGCTCTCTTCCCTCTCTTTATGAGGCGTTTAATTAATTAATCAGCCACAATAAACACTTTCAAATCTCGCATTAAGGCCCGCATTAGTCGTGGTTCTTTCTCCGTTATGGATGTTTGGGAGGGCAGACAGGCTCATCCCAGGGATGAGGCCTCTCCAGCAGAGCCAGGAGCACCCAGAATTTGGGAAAATTCGGGAAAAAACTCCAAGGGGATTATCCTTAACATAAAGGGAAACACTCGGCTCGCTCCTGTGTAGGAAAGGGAGAGCTCTGGGTGTGGATTTCTGGGATGGAGGCAAATGGAGAGGTGAGGCCATCAACAGCACAGAGTGGGGCTTCTTTTCCTTGAAATGGAATCATGGAATGGTTTGGGATGGAAGGGACCTTAAAGCCCATCCAGAATGGCAGAGGGCAGGGATAGACGGGATATTGGGAAGGAATTCTTGGCTGGGAGGGTGGGGAGGGGCTGGGCTGGAATTCCCAGATTTGCTGTGGCTGCCCCTGGATCCCTGGCAGTGTCCAAGGCCAGGTTGGACATTGGAGCTTGGAGCAGCCTGGGACAGTGGGAGGTGTCTCTGCCATGGCAGAGGGGTGGCACTGGGTGGGATTTAAGGTCCCTTCCAATCGAAACCATTCCATGATTCCATGGAAGGAGGTGCAGACAAGGGAGAGTCCACGAACCCCATAAGCCATTCCTACTAAATTCCATATTTACTACTGAATTCCATTATTCCCGGATTTGCTGCTCCAAAATGTGGATTGGTGATCTGTAAATCAAATCATGGAAATCCTCTTGGGGGAAGAATGTGGCCCCTTGTTCATAAACCAAAAAATATTCTCAGAAAATAACCTGTGAGGGCAAATTCTCCTTGTGCTTCCCAGACTCTTTCCCGTTCCAAATCCTCTTCCGCATTTCCCAGGTGCTGCTGTGAAAGGAAAAGGTGGTAATTGCAACCTGCCAGCCTGGTCTGACACAATTCCCACAACGGAGCTCTGCCTGTTCTCATCCTCGGGGATGAAAGGCAAGGAAAGATGTGGAAAATCAGCCCTGGATGAGGAGGGAGGAGCTGCTCCCTGGAGCACCTTCGGAACATTCCGGAGTCACTTCCACGGCTGGGCAGATCCTCGCGCTCCTGGAGCTCTCAGGGCTGGAATTGCTGCTCTCATTTCAGGCTCAGCAAACCACGTTTAATCCCCCCTCCAGCTCTGGGAGGGTTTAGGGCTCCCTGGGCAGGGAAAGGACATCCAAGGTAAGAGAAAGATGCTGATGGAGGAATTTTACCGGAATGTGCCCGGGTTTTGAGGGCGGGAAAAGAATCCTTGGTTTGTGCTGTCGGACAGGGCATCATCAAGGGGAAAACTTGAGCTGCCAGGTAGAAAATACCAGAATTTGCATTGAATTAAATAATAAATCTTCATCTCAATCGAGCAGGAATATGATTTCAAGGTTTTCCATAGGAATACGAATCCTGATTGATCCCAGTCAATCAAGAACGGGATTTAAGGGTTTTCCCATATCCTGCAGTCCATGCACAACACAAAGGATAACAAATCAAACACAACCATGTTACATTCAGCTACCTGATCCCTGAATTATCTGAAAAAAACCCCAAAAAACCCCAGAATATTCCAGTTTATCCATGTATTTATTCCTGTTCAAGCAATTTAAGGGAGGGAATTTAAAGAGTGGAATTTAAGGGAGGTGAGAATTCCATGTCCCCACACTCCTTTCAATGGCAGCACACCTTGACAGGTCCCCAGATAAGCTCATGCTGGGATTTAGAGGCTTTTTAAGTGACAGAACCCAGCCAGGTGAAAATGGATAAAGCTTCCCTGAAGTCTGAGATATTCCTGAGTCCATTCCAGAGCGGGACTTGGGTTATAATTTACCAAAAAACTGTGAATTCTCAATAATTTTCACTGTGCGGGATATTCCACTCCATATTAAAACCCGAAAAACCTCTGTTCTCAAAAATTAAAGATTCACAGAGTCTTAGAGTGAGAATAAAGTCAGTCAAGTCCATCTGGATGGGAAGTTTTCCTTTTTGGTTTTCCAGAGGTGAAGAAGAGGCCCAGCTGCTTCTGCACTGAGTTTCCATGGAAAAACTCGAGGGAATTTCCCGTTTCATTCACTGCATCATGCAAAGCATCCCAGTCCTTAGGGGAGCAGGAAAAAAAGTGTAAAAATTCAAAATAAATTTTAAAAAAACACCGAGAATTCTGTAGTTTTTTTCCAGGAATATAAGGAATAAAGGAGAAAGGGAGGATCTAAAATCCTGTTGTGGCTGGGAAAAACAAAGGAGTTTATCCAAGAGTTTGGGCTCGGTTAAACTTCCAGGAAGGATAATAATTGGAGATGTGATAATAATTGGACAAAATTCCAGGAAGGATAATAATGGGACATCTTTGGACCTGGTGCTGAAGGAACTCTGCTAAGGATGGGAAGGAACTGGAAAATATTTCAGGGATTTTATGGGTGACAAGGTCCTGTGGAAATACAACAGGAATTGTACGTAAAACTCACTGGGATTAACAAGTGACCAAGGCGAAATAATTCCAGCAGCTGGGAAAGCTCCATTCCCTGTTCCCACATCACTGGCACAGAATTCCAGCCTTTTTATGCTCTGAATCCTCGGGGCTCCAGCAGCCTCTGGAATTCTTTGAGTGATTTCAACAAAATTACACTGAATTTGGCATGGGCCATTCTTATTTCTGAATATTCTTCCTTGGAAAGATTGGGAAGACCCTGGCTTTATCCTCATGAAAAAGCTCCAATCCCATCTCGCCCAATAATTGCTGGATATCATTTCCTGCCCGTTGCCCTCCTCACTTTTGATCCCTTTGTCTGCTCATTTTCTCTCTCGGGAGCAGAAATGTGCGGTTTAATTTCATTTCTCTGCAGCTGATACCTGACTTGATTTCTCATTCCTTAAAGCACCGCCCTTCCGGGCTCTCCGGGAACTTCCACGACCTCTCCCATTAGGAAGACAATGCATCTGAATTTTGAAAAATCCTGCTTTTTTTGTGCCTCTGACCCTCACTTTGCACTCCTGATTTGCACTTGTTCGGAACAAGGGGCTTTGTCTCCGGCAGCAAAAGCTGCCTGAATTCCATCAGGGATGAGTTAATCCTTCGGGAGAAAGATTTGTCAGGGCAGCTGCTGTGGCCTTGGCAAGATTGCTCTGAGGAGAAACTGCCTGGGATGGAATTCCCTGGAAGTTTTCATGGAATCCTGGGATGGTTTGGGTGGGAAGCGATCTTAAATCCCGTCCAGTGCCAGGGACAGGGACACCTCCCACTGTCCCAGGGACACCTCCCACTGTCCCAGGCTGCTCCAAACCCCAGTGTCCAACCTGGTCTTGGGCAGTGCCAGGGATCCAGGGGCAGCCACAGCAAATCTGGGAATTCAAGCCCAGCTCCTCCCCACCCTCCCAGCCAAGAATTGCTTCCCAATATCCAAATTAAACCTCCTTTCTGTTAATCTGAGGCCATTCCCTGTGTCATGCCCCTCCATCCCTTTTCCCCAGTCCCTCTCCAGCTCTCCTGGAGCCCCTCTAGGCCCTGCAAGGAGCTCTGAGCTCTCCCTGGATCCTTCCCTTCTCCAAGTGAACATTCCCAACTCTTGGAACAGCTCCATGGCCTCCTCTGATCCTCCATTCCAACAGATTCCTTCTGATCTTAACGTCATTCCGCTCAAATATTTGGCAGCTGATGATGTCCAGACATCTGCTAATTCCAGGTATTGGATCATGGGGATTTGTTGGCTTGGGACTTCGGTAGACTCAAGCAGGATCACAGAAAAATCAATATTTCATCCTTGAGGAAAAAAACTTGGGGAAAAAATGACCTGCCCTGTGATCTTTGAAGGAATTTATATCTGGGAATGCTCTTAGTGGGAAGAGGAAAGAGGATCAGAGAATCCTGGGATGGTTTGGGTTGGAGGGACCTTAAAGCTCATCCGGTTCCATCCTTGCCATTCCAATCCACACCTCCCACTGTCCCAGGTCATTCCAATTCTTTGTTGTCTCAGAGCCATCTGGGAATTAACATTTGGTTTATCCCTGTAAAGAAACGGGGAAGCTCTTGGATTTTGTAGACCCAAGGTTTTGCAGGGCCAAGATCCAGCTCTCAGATTTTGTAGGTACAATCAAATGCAATAAAATAGAATAAAATAGAATACAATACAATACAAAAAATACAATACAATACAATACAAAACAATACAATACAATACAATGCAATACAATAAGAATTCCTCACTTTGTGACACAAAAGGCAACATGGATTTATTTGAAGGACGTTTGCGCCACAAGCACTAAAAAAATTCCATGTTTTCCAGTGATTTTGAAGGTTTTTTTGAAACATTTCTCCCGTCTCTTTGTAATTTCAGAGCAGTTTTACTCCAGAACATTTGAACCTCTCCCAGAGTGACGGCCTAATCTCTTGTGCACATTTTTAATAAACCCTGGACAAAGCCACGGTGGAATTTTCCTCTTGAAGCACTGAGAGGAGCGATTTAACATCAGATATCCAGGAAATCAAACCTTGGGAGCGAGTGGAGAACACCGAAGGGTTGATTTCCCACATCAAGGCTGAGCCTTGAGTGCTGATAAGGCCGAGTTTAATTTGGTAATGAGCGGGAGTTATCAATAACCAGCTGGTTCTACAGCAGCAATAACAACATCATTAAACGGGGAATCAAAATGGAAAGGGACGGAAAAAACTCCATTAGTCCGCGGGAAAACGGAAACGGCGGAAAGCACAGTTAGCGGGGTTAAAGGGAGTGGGAAAGGTTAATTGGGAGCAAGAAGTGAGGGAAAACTATGGACAAAAAAGCTGGAAGTGCCCAAAAAAGTGCTGGGAAAATGACAGGATAAATCTGGGAAGAGAAGGGAATTACGCACAGCCATCCCTTCTCTGAGGGGATTTGAGGAAAGAAGAGATTTTATGGGAAAAATTCTGATTATGGGGAGCAGAGGGTGGTCAGGGGTTCATCCAGGCGGGAATGGGGCTGGAAGTGCCTCATTCCTGCAAATCCTTGGAAGTGTCCAAGGCCAGGTTGGACTTTGGTCCTTGGAGAAACCTGGGAGAGCAGAAGTTGTCCCTGCCCATGGAACTGGATGGGATTTAAGACTTAAAATGGGATTTAAGTTTGGGAAGGATTTAAGATCCTTCCAAATCCAAACCATTCTTGTATTCTGTAGTTTTATGGAACAGCTCGATTTTCCCCTCCTCTTTCCTTTATTCTCTTCCCATTTTGTTAAAAAACCAAAATACTGAGGGAAAAGGACAATTAAAGAAATGACAGATTTGAAGCTTTGAATCCATCTTTCTTTGGAAGAAAATGAAAAATAAATCCTACCCTCAGCTTCCCTAAATCATGTCTTTTCCAAAATTAAATTGTTCACAGAAACACTGGAAAAAGAAAATCAATTTTTATTATTATTTCCCAGCCTACAGAAAATTAGTTTCATATAATGCGTAAAAAGACCAGGACACGGCTGAAGTGAAATTCGTGATTCTCAACTGATAAGAAAAAATAAATATTGAATCAAATAAACCAGAGGGTGTGGAAAGGAAATCAGACTAAGGGGGGTTGATTTTCCTTGGAAATTGCCTTTCTGTAGGACTGAAAGTGGAAAAAAAAATGCAGAGATTACCCTAAAACAAACTTCCAGCCTGGCTGTGAATTCCTAAATGTGGTTATGATTGGAGTTTGTGGGCTGTAGCCTTCACACAAAGCACAAAATTGCAAACTTTTTGTTTTATAATCCTTGACTACAGAAAAAAAAATAGAATTATTCATAAATATCAGGGACAGATTCACCTCAGCCTTAAAAGGAAATAAAAAGGAAATGTTCCCTGTAACTCACACATTCCAAGAGTTGCTTTGCAGGGATTTCTCCTGTTCAGATGCACTTTTTGAGCTCCAAAACTTCCAATTCCTCGAATGGGTCTCAAAATTCCCATTTAAAAAGTGCTGTTTCTGCGACAGGAATTTGTAACAGGTGTCTCTGAGGAAAGGCAGAGCCGGGAACGAGCGGCTCAGGAATAATCCACCCCACAAAGGAGATTTTACCTTTAGATCTGGGGATTACTTGGAGTGCAAAACATGAATTTTCATCTCCTCCGTGGTGTTTAATTGCAGCCACTCCGGATATTCCCAATTCTCATCTCAGCCTGTTAATTCCAGGTTTTGCCGTGTTTTGAATTCCCTTGGCTCCTCAAAGTGATCAATTCCACAGGGAAATCACAGAAAACCGTTTTTCTTTTTAGTTTCCTTTAGAATCCCAGAATCCCAGATTTATCCCGGGTGGAAAAGCCCTCCAAGACCATCAAATCCAAACATTCCCCAGCACTTCCAAGCCCACCGCTGTCCCATGTCCCCAAATGCCACATCCACGCTCAAATGTCAATTAAACACTTTATTCCCAGTTTTTGTAGGTCAGACTTCCCAAGCCTTTTTCTCCAGGCCATTTGCCACCTCCTAAATGTTGAAATTCCCATGCCAGAGGTATTCCCTGCGTCCTTTAACCTGTGGAAGTTGAGTATGGAGAAGTGGACACAAGTTCGGGGATAAATAAATGACATTTAAACAAAGCTCCATTAACCTCCTCTTTTCCTTTCCCATTATCAAGCACTTGGAAAATTCCTGCTGATTTTTATCACCTTTTATATCCTAAAATGCTGGGAGAGGCAACTTTCTCCAGGCTTTCCTTCTCCATTAGAAAAATTTTCATTCAGAAAAGTTTTGCCTTCAGATATTTTAAAACAAGATCATGAGAAACATGATTTTTTTTTTTTTCCAGTGCTGTTCAGATTTGTTTACTTTTTTTTTTACTTTTGAGGTCATGGGAAATGGGAAATTTAAGTCAAGGATCCTCTTGATGATCCCAAAAGGGCTTTTCCAAATTTCCATCTGATGGATGGATATCGGAAGGGATTTTTTTTTTCGTGGAAAGGGTTCTCAGGCCTTGGAAGGGGCTTCCCAGGGAGGTTTGGAGTCCTGATCCCTGGAGGTGTCCAAGGAATTCCTGGATGTGGCAGTTAAGGTGGGAATCAGGCACAGGTTGGACTCAATGATCCCAAAGGGCTTTTCCAACTTCAATGATTCCATCAGTTCTTTGGTTAACATCTCAAATGAACAGGAAAAGCCAAGCAACGCTAAAAGCAGGGAAAAGCACGGAATAAAACTGGGAAAAGCACAGAATAAAACTGGGAAAAGGCACAGAATAAAACTGGGAAAAGCACAGAATAAAACTGGGAAAAGCTGTTTTGATGGAAAAAAGGGAAGAGCAGGAATAACACAGAGATTTGGAGATGGCAGCAGCTTTGGTGCGTTAGCTGCACAAGAGAGAAAGAGTTGATCCCTCCTTTTCCAGGGATGCACGGTTGGAATAATTCCTACTTGGGATTACTCCAAGGAAAATGCAAATTTGGGCTCCATTATAAAACCTCTGCCTTGTTTCTTCCCCAAACATTTCCAAATCCACTTAGAGAAAAGAGAGGTGATGTCATTAATTAGATGCAAATTGTGATGCAAACAGGAAATTCTTCCGTTATTCAGCCTTTGGCTAATTACATTTAATTTGGCCTTTTCCTGGGAGCCAGTAATTAACCCGAGGAGCTCTGCCAAGCAAGGAGTGAGGACTTTGTGCTGGAGCAGAGCAAATTAGGCTTTGATGCGTTGCTGATGAGTGGCAGCTCCTTCAAGGTGAGGCATACAAAGGCTTTAAAACCCTTTAAACACGAACAGAAGCCTTTGCCTTTCCGTGGTAATTAATGCTGGAGTTAAACAGGATTTGGGATTTAAATGAGGCCCCACGTGTTTTCCTGGAAGCTGAGCTTCCTTTCCTGGGCCAAGAGAACGATTTCATGGTGAACCTGTTGGAGTTTGGATTGCTGCTCATTCCCAGCTCGGGGTCTGACATTCCTGGGAGGTAAATCCTTTAAATCCATTAGGTTTTGGTCTTTTAGGATCAGTTGTTCCCTACATTTGAGCGTTCCTCAATTGTTATTGAGGAATATCATCAGTTTTCCCTGGTGTGCAGCGATTCCTCGTTTTGTGCCTTTGGGATCTGCACGGCCGGGATGAGCCTGGTGGATTTTCAGGTGGAATCTCAGATCTATTGTTCCTCTCCCACCTTTGCACAGCAAAGAATTGGAAAACTCCACAACGGTTTGGGTTGGAAGGATCTTAAATCCCATCCAGTCCCACCCTGCCACGGGCAGGGACAGCTCCCACCATCCCAGGCTGCTCCAACCCCAAATATAAATAAAAAATTATAATTATCTTCATTTAAAATCTAACTTTGTTAGAATGGCCAAAAAAAACCCAGGAAAATGGAAAAATTCCTGCAAATGTTTCTCCCTTTCTGTGCTGAAGACAAAAGATCCCAGCAGATTCCCACAGAGAGGATTCCACGTCCCCTGGGAATTATTTGAGTCCAACTCGATTTTCCAGCTTTGGCCCAAAGAGCAATCCTGGAATTCCAGAATGGTTGTGGGTGGAAAGAGACCTTAAATCCCTTAAATCCCATCCCATTCCACCCCTTTTCCATGGGCAGGGACAGCTCCCACCATCCCAGGCTGCTCCAACCCCAGTGTCCAACCCGGCTTTGGACACTCCCAGGGATCCAGGGGTACCCACAGCTTCTCTGGACACCCAGTGCCAGGGTTTCACCAATTCCTTTGTTTATTTGTTATCCCACAAATAAACACTCCACATCTCCGTGAGTGTGGAGGATGAGAGCAGGCGCAGGGAGCTGGGATAAAGCTCCTTTAATCTCCAGGGTGTTGTAATTTCCTTTAGGCCCTGGCAGTCTTTAATAATATCTGGGATGATAACGACGTCTGGGAATATTTTTAGCGCTCCTTTGTTGCTCAGGCAGTGTCAGGGCTGCGCTGCTTTTCCTTGTTCACGGCTTCTCATCCCTCAGCTTTGTGCTGAAGGCAAAGTGTGGAATTAATGTTGTGCTTATTCCTTGAAACTTCCACTGCGGCGCTGCCGGGATCAGTTCCAGCAGTTGTTTGCTCTTTCCGATGCATTTATCAGCTGGAAATCCAGCCCTACAAATATTTCTGTGGTCTCTGGGCTGTGCTTTGGGATTTGGAAAGAGAATCCCAGGATTTCTGAGGTTGGAAAAGCCCTTCAAGGTCAGCCAGCCCCAGCTGTGCCCATCCCCACCCTGTCCCCAGCCCAGAGCTCCGAGTGCCACCTCCAGGAATTCCTTGGACACCTCCAGGGATGGGCACTCCAAACCTCCCCGGGCACTTCCAAGGTCTGAGCACCCTTTCCATGTGGAAATTCCTGCTGCTGTCCACCCTGAGCCTCCCCTGGCCCAGCCTGAGGCCGTTCTGAGGGAACCTGATCCTCCTCTTCTCCAGGCTGAGTTCCCTCAGCTGCTCCAGACCCTTCCCTGGACCTTCTCCAGCCCCTTCCATGTCCTTCTGGAAGGTGAGGAGCCCAGAACTGGACACAGGAGTTAAGACAAAACCTGCACCAGATTTTTCTGCAGCTCCAAATCCAGGCTTTCCAAGGTAAAACTCTCCCACCATCATCTCCCCTATTCCAACACCTTCTTTCCACTCTGCTCCAACATCAGTTTTTAGTGTTCATCATCGGAGGCCTCCCAACATCCCAAATTATCCTTATTTTCCCACTGATGACCACTGGAAGTAGCTCGTGGGAGATAAAATCCGAATTTCAATCCATTGTTTTGTGGCCTCCAGATGCAAAAGTTTCTCCACAGTTTCAGCGATCCCCCACACTCACTTTTGAATCAATTTATGGATTTTTTTGTTGTTGTTGTTGTTTTTGTCTCCCAACAACTGAAATTTCAGGTTTTAAATAAGGATTTCCTCGCAGGTGAAGATAATTGAAAATGTCTAGCCAAGGTCTCCAGGATGAAATAACAACAAAAGAAACGAAAAGTGAGAATTGAATTTGTCTCAGGATGCTTGAGAATTTGGATTATCTCCCAGACACGTGACTTTTGTCCCATCTTGTGTCATTCCTGCTTCGAACAAACACGCTGCCCTTTTAATTAACATTTTGTCCTGATCTTTTATTGCCTGTACAATAATTTAACTTAAAGAAAAAACATTTATATCTCTTTTAAAAGAGAGATATCTCTTTCTTTCCTCTGCTTTCAGTAATTAAAGCATCCTCCCCAAAATGAATTATTTCCTCATTTGGGTCTTATTTTCACTTTCACAATTTAATTTTCACTGATGCATCCAGCATTTCCTCACAGCTTTTCCAGGAGGGATTGACCAGTACATTCCTATTTTTTTTTCCAATAAGTTTTATTTCCCTGATTATTTCTTGCTTTGTTTTAAAATAGAACAAAAGTCACCCCCAACCCCACCATCACCACCAGTCTGGCATCTGGGGGAGGGAAAAGACCCCCAGAAAAATGGGAATCAGCTCTTTCCTGCCTCAGAAATTCATAGAGGTGGAATCTCACCACATTCACACCGAATTTAATCAGCCAAAAATAAAAAATTTCAGAGGGGTCACGGCATTCCCAGGGCAGTGCTGGAGCTCAGCTCTGCTCCTTGCCTGGGATAATGGAGAAGAAACAACATCCACCTCCCAAATCCCAAAAAAATCAACTTCTCTTGGAGCCACCTCGTGGCTTTGCCCCGCCTCCCGAGGGGTTTGGCCAAGAGCTGATGAAGGCTGGTTTTAATGAGGGGCGGGTTTTAATGAGGGCGTTAATTAACTCTTTGTGAGTCCTTTTTCATTTTCTGACTCGATTTATTGCAAATAAATGGTTTGGACTCAGCGTCAGGTCCGCCTTGAAGGGTCAACTTATCTCAAGTCTCTCTGGAATCAGCAGAGGGAAAATGTTTCAAATGTTTTTCCATTCCCACTCCTCCCTTGGGATGAGAAAAAATTTGGGATGGGATTTCTTATTCTCTTGATCCATGGGGAATCTCCATGATAAGGTAAGACAGATTTAGATATGTATAAAATAAATATATTTATAGGTAAGTGTCAGTTTTTGATCAGTTAAATCCCACATTTTGTGCTTGAGAGTGAAAACAGAAAAAAAAAAAAACAACTTTAGGGAATTGTCCTTGAGGGAGCACATTTTAATCCAAGATCCGGAGAACTCCAAAAATAAAAATCTCTGAAAATTGACTATGAAGAAACTTGAGATTTTCCATAATTGACAATAATCTTTTGGTAAATCTCACCTGTATTCACCTCTAAAACAAGCTAAAATCAGTCCTGGATCAGATCATTAGGAAAAAAAAAAAATACAGATGTCAAAAATGAATAAAATAGACGATAAATCATCATTAAAATACCAAATTGAAGGAAAGAATCTTGAGGGCATCTTGAAGGAAAGAACGAGCACCTTCACTTCATGCAGCCTGGACATCACATCTGGGAGCTTCTCAAAATTCCTGGGAAGAGAATTCCTGCATTTCTGTTCCAGCAAAGAGGGAGGAACGGGCTGCAAGGATAAAATATTCCAAACGCCGTGGGTAATTGAGTTAATAGCACCATTTATTCGAGTCTCAGGAGCCTCAAAATAGCATTTTCAAGTGTTTTGAACTTTTTTCTTTACCGGTTTTACGTAGGCTCCTTCTTGGAGCCTGAAATACCTGCTCGAGTCAGAGCGTTCAAGGGGAAAGGGAGGGAATTTCAGGGGGAATTGGGGCCCCATCCTGCCAGGAAGGGAACAAAAACTGGTGAAGATCCACATGGGACAGAGGGATAAAAGGACTCACCACAAAGTGAAATTCTTCTCTGAGTGATGTGAAAATTTCCCTAATTTTATTCCATTTTATCTACACCCCTAAAATCCCCCCTTGCACCTGAAGCACTTCCATGTGCAGATATTCCTGAAGGATTCCTTTCCCAGGCTTCTCCTCATCCGTGGGCCTTAAAATCCTAAAATTAACGCTCCTGTGTTAATAAGACAATATAAAGCCTAAATTGAATGTATTTAACGCTCTGGTGTGGGGTTGTCTCCAGCTCTTTGAGGCAAAGCTCTCTCATTTGATTTAAATGTTTTATTTAAATGTTTCTGCTGAATTAATGGGGGAAAAAAATCTCTGCTCTGCACGGCCTTCAGCCCTGGAGCAGGCTCCATGTCTCTGTTTCATTCCTGAGGGTTTAATCCACTGGGAAAAAGGGAATTCTGGTGTAAATTTGAGGTGTTCTGTGTTATTCCAGAGTGGCTGGGACCTTCAGCTCAGCCCCTCCGTGCTGGTTTTGGTTTTGGGGGGTTTTGTGTGGGGTTTTTTGGGGGATTAGTTGGGGGGAGGTTGGCTCTATTTTTGGGGGGGGGGATGGTTCCAGTTTGATTTTTCTGTTGTTCCATTTAGTGCTTTGGAGGCAACGATCCGAGATGTGATCCCTTGAAACCCCTGATGAACTCCAGGCAGAACTGATCCAGGATATCCCACGAATATCTCCACTGGGAAAGAAGTGTGGAAGCCAGAAAACCGATGATGGAATCCTGGAATGGGTTGGGCAGGAAGGGACCTTAAAAACGGGATTATTCCATGGGCAGGGACACCTTCCAAAATTCCAGGCTGCTCCAAGCTCTGTCCAACACAGTCTTGGACACTTCCAGGGATCCAGGGGTAGCCACAGCTTCTCTGGGAATTCTGTGCCAGGGCCTCTCCACCCTCCCAGCCAGGAATTCCTTCCCAATCTCCCATCTAAATCCACACTTTTTATTCATTCCAGCCTGGAAAAGCTGTGGCTGCCCCCGGATCCCTGGAAGTGTCCAAGACTGTGTTGGACAGAGCTTGGAGCAGCCTGGGATTTTGGAAGGTGTCCCTGTCCATGGGATGGGTGGCACTGGATGGGATTTAAGGTCCTTCCATCCCAAACCATTCCAGGATTCCATGATATAGATCAGTAAGTGTTTATCCATGTACAGAATTGCTAAGAAACACAGAATTTAATTCCTATTTCTGATCTCTGTAATAAAGCTTTAAATTAATAAAACATAACCTAACATCATGGAAAACTTTACAAACCTTCAACTTAATCCAAATCTAATTAACCTAAACTTAACAGGGCCCCACTTAATTTAATTTAAACCTAACAGGGCCCAAACTTAATAAAACAGCATTAACAGAACACTAAGAGAAAAAAATACAACTTAACTCAGACCTAAATACAGTAAAGCTTAACTACGCTTAATTCCATCAGCACTTAATTGGTATCAAATGAAAATATAACCTTGAGTATAACTCATAGTAACTGAAGCTTTACTGAAGAAAACAACTTCAATTTTGACAAATTTGGATGAACTTCGCAGCATTTTGCAGATGTTTTGTGTGTTTTGCTGCAAGCTTCCATCATTTGAAGGAAGGCGAGCTGCAGGTCAGGCAAAGCACTAATTACTCATTTGCATTCCTCGTTAGCATCGATAAGGGCAGGATCTTGAAGCAGATCAAGACGTGCCAAGGTCATCCTTGCGTTGTTGGGGGATCTACAACCCAACCTGGGACCTTCCACCATCCCAGGCTGCTCCACGCCCCATCCCGCCCGGCCTTGGACACTGCCAGGGATGGGATATAAAAGGTTAGGAGATGTGACGGTTTCGGCTTCTGGTGTTCTCTGCCAAGGTCAGGATGGATAATACACGGGAAACGTAGGATGGAGTTTGGAATTGGAATGTTTATTATCTCTCATCTGTTTACAGACTCGTGAGCCGTGAGCTCCAAATAGAACGCCAGGAAAACGAGGTAAAATGGAGCACCTCGAACTCAAAACGTGGGAATAAGAAGGAGGGATTTAATAAACTTCTAGAAAAAATGAAATTAAAAATTAATATAAAATATAAAATATAAAACATAAAATATAAAATATAAAATATAAAATATAAAATATAAAATATAAAATATAAAATATAAAATACAAAATATAAAATACAAAATATAAAATATAAAATATAAAATATAAAATACAAAATATAAAATACAAAATATAAAGTATAAAGTATAAAATATAAAATATAAAACATAAAATATAATAATAAAAATAAACTTTAAGAAATAAAATAAAATAAAAGACAAAAAGTAAAAAAAAAATAATAAAATAAAGTAAAATATAAAATAACATTAAATATAATTACATTAAATATATAATAACATTAAATATATTAAAAATAAAAATAAAAAAATTAAAATAAAATAAAATAAAATAAAATAAAATAAAATAAAATAAAATAAAATAAAACAAAATCCTAAGAAATCCTGCAGTTTTTCCAAGCAGGATTCCCAACATGGAGATCCCAGCCATGTTCCCCCTTTCCACACTTGGAAATCTGATCTAAATGCTGTAAAAAACTCCCAGATTTTCATGGGAATGATGTCCTGGAAGAATTCCAGCCCCAAATCCACAGCTGATATCTCTCGGTGTTCCTCTTTTATTCCATCTCCCATTCTCCTGCTTCTCTCCTCCCGGTTATAAATCAATGCTGATGGAATTTAAATTATTCCAGTATATAAAGGGCAAAAATTCCTGAAATACAACATTTTAGTGGTCCTACAACCACTCCATGGCATCATTCCCTAAATTACAAAATCCTTGATTAATTCCCCGACAGGCTCCTCTTGGATTTATATCCTTTCCTTCTTTTTTCCTACTACATTCTTGTATTAAATCCAAATAAAAAACCAATATCTTATCTCATTGCTGCCTATAATTCCTTTTGCTTGGAAATAATGATCCAGGCTCCCACAAATATTTCTGGGCAGCACCATTTTTTATCCTGCTTTTTTTTAATATTATTTATTTCTTTTTGCTTCCCTCTTAATTTGATTCACTTTTTTCATGCCTTTTCCACTTTCCCCACGAGTCAGCAAAACAATTCCTCTGGAATATTTTGTATTCCCAAGTCACTATCACTGCAGGAAAATAAAATTCTGATTAAAAAAACATGGAAGCTCCTTTTTCTTCCCTCCACGAACCCCCTGGAAAAATCGATAGGGATTAAATGCCGCACATAAAAATATTATTCGAGTTTTATAGGGTTTCTTTAGGGTTTAATTAATAAAGTCAAACAGCTTCTTTGGGTTTGTTTTTTTTTTTGGTGGGGCCTCTCATAAAAATTAAAGCAAAAAGTTTATTAAGTAATTATTAGAGGAGCGAAGAGTACCAGAAAGGGACATTTAAGGAGCACGAGGAATTTTTGCCCAAGGAAAGGAATAAAATTAAGGTTAATTGAGATGGGTAAAAAAGCTCTGGAACAGTCACAGGCCTGGAAAGGAGAGGAGGAAAAAATCAGAGTAATAAATTATTTAATTCGCTGTAATTATTTAATTCACTGTAAAGGAATAATTATTTAATTCACTGTAAAAGACTGCAAGAAAAGCAGGAATGAGTTGGATCCCAACGTTGATCCACATGATCCGAAATTATCCCAGGAAAGGCCACAAGAAGGACAAAGGAAAAGAGAACAAGGGAGTTTTTTGTGGGGGAAGCGATGGGTTTTATTTGGGGAATCACAATTCCCTTGGAATGCTTTGCTTTAAAAAAATTTAATTTTAATTTTAATTTTAATTTTAATTTTAATTTTAATTTTAATTTTAATTTTAATTTTAATTTTAATTTTAATTTATTTTTAAATGCCAGCATTCCAGAAATTGTCTGGAAGATTCTAAAAGAGGCTGAAAAGAGGTTGGAAATGACAAGAAAGGAGAAGACGAAGGATTTTCCAGGACAGGGAATGTTCATCCTGGAGCAACCAGAGATGAGTCAATCCCTTCCTTCCCTTTAGGGACCAAAAATGAAAAGGAAGAACAGAAAGGACAGGAATGATCCCTTTTCCCATAAAACATCAATTTAAATACTTTGGAAGTGTGAAGGATTTGGATCATTTCCTTAAGATTTGCTGGATTTTCCTCTCATTCTCCAGCTCTGCCCTGGGCTGGCTCCAGTGATTCCAACAGAAGCATGTCTGATCCTCATGGAATTCAGGACCTGCTTGCATCGCCCGTGGATTTCCTCCCAGGAAAAGCTTCTTTGGTCCACTTGGTCCAAAATCTGGGATTGAAAAGAAAATTCTTTTTTGCTTTGGGTGTTGCAGGAGCTGATCCTGACTCAGTGTCCAAAATCCCAGAAAATGAAAACCATCAGTCCGTGCACTTCATCCAGGAGGAGCACACCTCATCCCAGGGGATTATTCGTGTCCATTCTGGTCTCAGGGGAAAAAAACAAAACAAAACAAAAACAAAAACAAAAACAACAACAACAACAACAACAACAACAACAACAACAACAACAACAACAACAAAAAAAAAAAAAAAAAAAAAAAAAAACAGGAAAACGACTTTGGAATTTTTGGGGGGGTTGCCAGAGGGTTTTTGAAAGGAAATAAAGAGAAATAATGGAGAGAAATTGCAGCAAATTCCCGCCCCCATCCCGGTGAGGGATTGAGGACAGCAGAGGCAACCGTGCCATTGGATGAGAGATTGGGAATTGGGAATTCCTGACTGGGCTGGAATTCCCAGAGCAACTGTGGCTGCCCTTGGAATCCTGGAATGTCCAAGGCCAAGTTGGACAGGGCTTGGAGCAGTCTGGGAAGTGCTAGGTACAAATGGGATGGGATTTAAGGTCCCTTCCCAACCCAAACCATTCCGGGATTCTCGGATTAGGACACCTCTCCCCCTGTGATCCTTCTATCCAGAGGGATGGTGGCCATGGATATGTGTGGACCTCACAAAACCTTGGGAGTTCGTAAATAATTTCCAAACCTTTTACTAATAATTGTTAATTATTTTTCATCTACTTCGACCTGGGGTCTAAATTAATCTTAATTAATCTTTCCCTATCCTTCACTGATGCAGCAGCTTGACAGATGAGCTCCTTCCTTTCTCCAAGCTGGAATATGAGGGGAAAGACCAATTTTGGCTTTTCCCAGAGCTCGGTTTAGAGCAGAACCAGCACGGTGGCAGCGGAGCTGCTCCAATCCCATCCCAGCACTCCATGATGGGACACTTGGGAAGGACAAGGAAGGGTTTTTGGCCTCGGAAGGGTTTTTGGCCTCGGAATGTTTCACTGTTGAACGTTTCACTCACTTTGCTTGGGTTTTTTTTCCCTGAGGCAAAGATGGACACGAAGAATCCCCTGGGATGAGGTCTGCTCCTCCTGGAGGAAGTGCACGGACTGATGGTTTTCATTTTTTGGGATTTTGGACACTTCCTGCAGCGCCTGAACCAGAAAGGAGTTTGTTTTCCAATCCCAGGTTTTGGACCATGTGGACCAAAGAAGCTTTTCCTGGGAGGAAATCCAGAGGGGATTAAACCAGGAACAAAGAAATTCATGGAGGTCTGAGTTTTGTGGGATTTGTGTGACATTCCTGTAAACACAGCTCTGGTAGAATTTGGGAATGTAACAAACAGGAAAGCCATTCCTCATTAGAGACTTCCTTGTTATCTCGCTAACGAAGCTCAATCAATGAGTGGCTTTTCAATGCCAGCATTAATGGGGAATCCAATATTTCCCCTTTGGAGCAGCACCTCTGGAATTCGGCTGCTAGATGTAAACAACAGAGGTGAAAAAAAAAAGGGATGGGTGGGAATTTGCCTGAGAGGAGCAGGATTTTAAACCATGGATGCTCCTGTTTCATGGAATCATGGA
>VZSR01000520.1:48489823-48510410 GCA_013398615.1 Brachypodius melanocephalos | reverse complement strand
ATCTCCATGGAATCCTCTGGAATCTTTCAGCAGCTCCACATCCTCCTGATGTTGGACCCCAGGGGTGGATGGAGCTCTGCAGGTGAGATCTCACCTGAGCAGGGCAGAGCTGGGACCATTCCCAAAGATCCCTCAGGCTCCTTTGGGATCTGGGCAGCAAAACTCCCTCATGGGTTGCAGAATTCCCATGGCTGCTGTTGGGACTGGGAATTCTGGAGCCAGCACGTGGAGAGCCATTGGGTAGGTTCTTGCCTGATGTATGAACTGAAGGCCAGCCCAGTATCCTGGGAAAATCCCAGATTTCCCTCAGCAAACCTGCTAGCCCTCATCTGCGCTCAGGGAAATCAGGATATGGGGGTCAGAATTCAATCCAGGATGATCTCAGCAAATTGGAAAGTCCCAGTTCCAAGTTTTCCACTTATTCCCATTTATTGCCATTTTTCTCTCTTTTTCCCTCTTTTTCCCCTCTTTTCCCCCTTTTTTCCTTCTTTTTTCCCCTCTTCCCCCCCTCCTTCCCTCTTTTTTTCCCATTTTCCCCATTTTTCTCATCCTTTTCCCATTTCCCCCCATTTTTCTCTCTTTTTTTCCCTTTTTTCCAGGTTTCTCCAAACCTGCCAGCCATCACCTGGGCTCTGGAAAACAGCCTGGAAAACCGGGATATGGGGGTCAGAATTCCCAAAAATATCCAGGATTAAACTCCCTGAGTTGGGCATTCCAGGTTCCCGACAAATCCCAGTCCCAAAATTCAGTTTATTCCCATTTTTGTCTCTTTTTCCCCCCTTTTTTTCCCCTATTTTCTCTCCTTTTTTCCCCTTCTTTTTCCGTATTTTCCTTTTTTTTTCCCTGCCATTTTTTCCCTTCTGGGAAGGAAGGGAAAGGGAAGTTTCCTCTGGGCCCAGTGACATTTTTAATTCTTGGAGAACATTTTCATTTGCTCCTGCTGAGGAACCTCTGAAGGCAGAGCCAGCAAGGGTCAAGAGGCAATTAAGGAAGGAAAATCCCGCTTTTCACTGCTGGGAAAAACAGTTAATTAATGAAACAAGCAGGAAAAAGAGAGAGAGGGGAGAGCTGAACTGCAATTCGGTAAAATTTAACGAGCTTCCTATCAAACGAATTGATTACCAGCCCAATCACAACTGGATTAGCAGTTAATTTGTGGAATCAATTAATAGCGGGGTTTTTCCCAATCGCCGTTTCCAGGGAATTCGGTGCAGCAGGTTCTGTGGAGATAACAGATGCTGGATGAGGGGCTGTGGAATGATTCCCTGTCAATACAACAGCTCTGCTTCCAGGATTTTTTATTTTTAGGGATTTTTTTCCCCCGGTCTGTGACTGGGAGTTGGGTGAGTTATTTTAATTCCTTTCTTGTTGCCTGGGCGCTTTCTCCAGTTTTTTATTTTTCTATTAAAGAACAAATTATTATCCCAAGAACTTTTTAGTGCTCCCTGCTCTGCTGGAGGGTTCGTGGAATAATCTCCTCTCTGGGGGTTGAGCAGGAATTTCCCTGCCAAAATAACAACTCAGAACTTATGGAAAACTTGGTGGGAATTTGCTCTCCTCGTTCTTTGAGGTGGCCGGGATGCTGCAGGAGGAAAACATTGGAAATCTGGAATTCTGTCCCTTTCCTTCTCACTGGGCTGGATTTTGCGGGAACCACAAATAAATAATTTCAATTCAAGTCAATAATTTCAATGTAACCATTTTATCCCGTAAAAATGGGATTGGATCCAGAGTAGTTTGGAAGAAGAAATTGCCGCCTATTAATTAGTGGATGTGTAATTAAATGGACCCTGAGGAATATTTTGGCAATAATTCCGTGCCAGTGGGACAAACGGAGGAAGCTGGAATTACCTCAGGCCAGGACAATCCTTGGGGCCATGGACTGATCCATGAATTCAGTGCCTGAGGAGGTTCCTGCAGTGTTCCAGCCCAGATTTTGGGATCTAGGCATGGAAAAATTCCCAAAGTGCTCATCCAAGGAGCTTGGATCACCCTTTGTGTCTTCTGATTCCTGTTTTGAAAAACATGAATTTAGGAGAAATCTTGGAATTAAAACCATGGGAAAACAGACAAGCTCAGCAGTCCTGTCCTCCATGGGGTGCTCCACGAAGCCAGAGCTGGATTTAACAGGCAAACAGCCAAATTCCCCTTTTTTGTGTGCCTGTGGGCACCACTGGTCGGTGGCCACCTAAAAAACCAGGAGCAGCTCCCCCATCCCATGGATTTTCCATCCCTGTTCCCCAGTGATGTTGGGAACAAACCCACCCCGCCCTTCTCTTCGGGGTCAGCTCCTCAAGATCAGTTTTTCTGTACAAAATCATCAATAATTTTTATTAAAATGCTACTAATTGGAGTCCCAAGGAATTCCCATTCCCGGCTGTCCTGGGGAATATCCCACCGGATATCCACCTGAGAGATCAGGCTTTTGGAAGACCCATCCTGACTTTAAAACTTGGGATTTTCAAAATTAAAATAATTTTCTTTCCATGATTTCCATGGAGCCACATCTCTGGCATCTGGTTCCAACAGGAATTGAGATTTTGAGACGTCACAGAGAGGCACCAAGTAATCTTTTTCCTGATTGAAGAGATAAAAACCCTTCCATCATCCATCATCCATCATTTATCAGAGGATCTGGTCTTTCAGTCTGATATTCCCTGGTAGAATTACAAATTGTGGCAAAATGAACTTGAATCCAAAGCGTTTTAAAACATCTCCAAACCCAAAATGGCATCATGTAGTCAAAAAACCAGGAGGGCGTCAGACACTGATGGCTCCAAGTGAAATCCCACATGGAATCTTCTGCTTAATGAATTCCCCCCCAAAAACCCCATTCCTTAAAATAGGATGAGAAAAGAGGCAGGAACAAGATGTTTTAGGAAGTTCCAGACTAAACCAAGACTAAAAATGGCTTTTTCCTGCAAATTCCGTCTCACAACTTTCACTTTACATTTTCCTGCTTCCAGTGGCTTTTTTTTCCATCCATGGAGCAGCAGGAATTTTACTCCTCAAGCTGTTCCATCTCAGATTCCCTTTTTTATTTTTTTTTTTCCTGATGCTAAATCCATCCCTGCTGGAGCATCCAGTTTATAGAATCCCATCACAAAATATTTGGGAAAGCTGGCAGTTCACCCACAGAAATATTTGGAGCAAATGTCTCTGTGTCGTTTCGCATCTGCCAATTCCCATTCCCAACTTTTTCTCCTCGGGAGCGTCCTAAAAATCCCTTTTTAAATGCTCCCTAAAATTGATTTTACGGCCTGATTTTTTTTCTAAACTATGAAAATTTATGAATTACGAATAAATTCTGCTCTCCTCACAGCAGGATGTGGGACCTGCAATAAAAGCAGCATGAGGAATAAAAGAAACAACAGGAAAACTGTGGAGGAGAGTGGAAATCAGGGAATGGAAGGTGTTGGATGAGCAGGAGTTCTGCCTCTTATAAATCTGCTTGGAAAACTGGGATTTGTTATTTCACGTGGGGAATTTAGAGGCGATAAATCCTAAATGTGACACATTTGAGTCTGGAAATTGTTGTAAGGAAGTGCACAAGGAATGAAGAGGTGGAATTATTTGGAATTAAGCTCATGGGAATATTCCCATGCGGAAGCGCAAAGAAGCTGCGGCTGCCCCTGGATCCCTGGGAATGTCCGTTCCCAAAACTCTGTGCTAAATTCCTGGTGGATTCCTCACTAGAGCCTTTATTTGGGACAGAAATATAAAATCCTGCAACAATTAACGTTTATTTTTCCGTTGGAGTGTCTGGAAATTGGTTTTGTTTCAAATCCCCCTTTAACTGTTGGTTCAGGGAGATTCTTGTGGCAGCAAATTATGAATTGACAGCTCAAAAAAAAAAAACCATGCTCCACTCCTCGTTTCCGACCAGCTCCCTCCCTCCCGACATTATTTCTGCATTTTTGCCCCAAGCCGGATTAATTCCCAGCTCAAATATTCCTCCAAATCCTGTCAGCACCCACAGATTTTCCAGCCCCGTGTTTGTTTCTCCGCTCCAAAAACATCGTTATTAAATACGGGATGAAATATTTATGCGGCGGAGAATGTTTGATCACGAGAGGTTTCTCTAATTGAAATAATCTCGGCGTGGAGCCGGGGTTTAATTTAAACCCTGCCTTGTTAAACCTGAAACGGAGGACGTGCAACGACATCTGTAGCGCTTTTCAAATTCCGGTAATTATATTATTATGAATTTTTTATGGCGCAGGGAATCAAACCGTTTCCATGTTGCCCTCCGTAGGGTTTAATTGTGGGGGGGTTGTGCAGTGATTAATAAATAAAACGAATGTGTGCAAATGTGGGTTGTACACAGCGTTATGTCAAGATTTTGGGAAAAGTAAAGTAAATAAAACCAGGGGAAAAGCACGGTGAGAAATCCTTTCCATCTGGGAAGCTCTGCTGCACAATCACCATTAAGAGTAACTCTAAAATTATTTTAAAATAATTTTAAAATAATAAAAGAAATAGATTAAAATTTTTAAAAATTAAAATAATAAAATAAAAATAAAAATTAAAAAATTAAAAATTAAAAAAACACAATAAAGTAATAAAGTAATAATATAAATAAATATAATAATATAAAGTAATATAAAGTAATATGAACTATATAAAATATTATATTATATTATATTATATTATATTATATTAATTATATTATAATATAATATAATTAAAAATTAAGAAACTTTGAAATCATTTTAAAATAATTTTAAATAATTTTTAAATAATTTAAAGTCTTGATGACCTGGCAGCAGAGACTTCTTCCTAGGAGAGATGCTTAAGGTGGGATTCCCTTCTCGGAAATGGGGATGTTGATATCCTCAGCTAATTATTGGGAATTCCTTCAAAATTCCCAGAGAAAACCAGGAATTTTTGGAGGAGTTTCTTCATTTAAACTTCCCCTGGGGCATTCCCTTCGTCCCTGTGAGCTGAGATGTGCTGGGGTGGGCAGGAATTCCTCCTCCTTCCCAGGATCCTCTGTTTAAATCCTGATTTTACCAGGTTTATCCCAGCTCCTGAGTGCTCAATCCCACCAGGACATTCGGGAGGTTTGGGAGTGAATCCCTGGGGATGAAGGGATGAGACAAAAGAAGGCAAAGGAATTTTATTTATTTATTTTGCAGGAATAAAATAAAACCAGGGATGAGCACTTCCATCGGGATCAGCAGAGTAATTTTCCCAACTCCCCAAATCCCTGGGATGGGAATTCCTGGTCTGGATTCCAGCCCTGAGCACAAGGAATGCCCAGTGATCTGAGAGAGCAATCAGGGTTTTACCAGCTCGTGGTCAAAGAAAAATGGAATTTGGGATGCGCTTCCCAAGGGCTGGGAAATCCTGTGGAATTTAGAAGGTGTCTTTGAGGGTTTCCAGGCTTTTCAGCTCCTTCTGGGAAGGTGGGGTGAAGATTTTGGAGTCAGGAATGGGAATAATGAAATTATTTTGATCAAAGCGAGAGCGTTTGGTTCTCAGCTCAGGCGGACCTTGGGCTTCCAAAAGCCTCGGCAATCCCAAATCGCATTTCCAAGCTCAAGATTTAAGGGAATTTTCCAAAAGAATCAGGGAAGAAGAACCCAGTGTCCCCTGAGCATGGGGATTTATCCTGCATCCCAAAACAGGAAGGCAGAGTTGTGATAGGACAAGGGGGAGTGGCTTTGAACAAAATAGGGAAGATTTAGATGGGATGATCGGAAGGAATTCCTGGCTGGGAGGATGGGGAGAGGCTGGAATGGAATTCCCAGAGAAGCTGTGGCTGCTCCTGGATCTCTGGAAGTGCCCAAGGCCAGGTTAATTGGGTCTTGGAGAAACCTGGGATGGTGGAAGGTTTTAAATTGTAATTAAACTGTTTTTAAAGCCCCTTTCCAACACAAACCATTCCTGGATCCTCTGATTGCTTGATCCCAATCCTCGCCGACATTCCAGAGAGGATCAGAGATCCACCCCTTCCTGCCAGATCCCCCTCATGCGTCCACTTCCACCATCTCTTCCACCCTTCCCTCACCCTCCACACCGAAATCATTCTCCCAACCCCAGACCAAATCCTCCTCTCCACCACAAAAAAACTGGTTAGAGCTTTCTTGGGAAGAGAGAAATTATTATTCCCATCTTTTATTCGGTTGGAGACTTCCCTGTGAACTCAGCAACCCGCATCCATCCAGCCTGATGTTCCTCCAGGTGTTTTCCAAACTTAACGATTCCATGATTCTCCTCTACGATCCTTCCCCGTTCCCAGCAGGGATGAATTCCTTAACGACCCTTTCAGGGGTTCCTCTGGCTTCATTAATTTGAGGAATTGGAGCTGGGAGCTGAAACCTTCCCTGGATCCCTGGAAATGAAGTTTGGTCCTCCAGAGTTGCTTGGCATCAAGTAATTCCAATAATTCCAAGATCAATCAGTTCCTGGAGAACACCACGCCGCCTTTGGATTAAAAACGGCAGGAATAAAGAGATAGGAGCACCTCAGAGCTCTCATTAACAAAACCAAGCTGGGTTTTTAATGATCCAGGATTTCAAAGTTCTTTTTTTAGGAGCCCATCTGTGAACAAAATTCCACTAAAATTTAAAAAAAAAAATTACAAACATTTTCTAAAAAAAATTTAAAAAAACAACACACACACACAAAAAAAAAAAAAGAAACCACCAAAAAAACCCACATTAAAAAAACCAACCAAACAAAACAAAACAAAAAAAACCCCCCACAGATCCAAGGATGGTTTAAGCAGAAAATGGTGGAGCAGGGGCTCAGCTGACTCTGACAGAGATATTCCAGTATTTTTTCTGCTTGATCCCTGAGGAACTCTGGGAATGGGATGTGAGTGGTCACCACTGTCCCCTCTCCAGGGCCAGGGGATTGCTCTGCACATCAATAAACTGAATTTTATCAAAAGGGGGGCGACAACTCCCAAGAAGGGGAGTTTGACAATTCCCAGCTCTGTTTGCTCCCAGGAAAATCCATCCCAACATGAGATTTTCCAACTGGGAATGGAAGGGAGGGATGTCTAAATTATGTTTTGACTAAACAAGGGCATCAGCCAGACAAAAATAATCCAACATCAAAAGGAAGAAAAACAACAACAACAACAAAACTATATTTAAAAAAAAAAAAAAAACAACAAAAAACAGCAAACAGAGGGGAAATTTCTTTCTTTTGATCTTTTTTTATTCTTTTTTTATTCAAATAGTCCACGTGCAGAGCAGAAATATTTTCTTAGAAATTATTTTTATTCGCATCCTTGAGAGCATTTTTGAAGGAAATATCCGAGATTGAAGTCCTGTCCAGCTGCCAACCTGGATAATCAATTCATACTCGGAGAAGTGGAGGAAAATGTTTGGTGTTGTTTACAGGGATTAATTAAAAATAAATTATTTGGACTCGTTTTGCAAAGTGGGAGGCGCTGCCTTCCAAAGATTCAGGGAATCGGTATGAGAGGTGGGAATTGTAAATATTTGGGAGTTTGTAAAGGTGTTCTGGTAATTGGAAGGAAAATGTAAAAATTTAACTTCCCAAAAACCTCATTTAACAGGTGTGTTTTTCCCTTGGAAGCTTTTCCAATATTCTTGAGGAGATATGAATTTTGATATCGATCGGAATGAAACTTATCCATAAAAACAGCTCCTGTTCAAAGGCTTTCCTGGGAGCTCAGCTGGGAGCTGTTGCTCCATTCCCTGACTCCTGTCCCAACAAGCAACCGCAACACAGAATCCTGGAGTTATTCTGGCTGGAAAATCCTCCAAAATCGAATCCAACCATTCCCAGCACTTCCAAGGCCACCACTGCTCCATGTCCCCAAGAGCAAATCCATGGATTTTAAATCTCTCCAGAATGGGGACTCCATCACTGCCCTGGGCAGCTGGGCCAGGGCTGGAAAACCCTTGACATAATAAAAAATTCCAAATATCTGAACTTTCCGTGGTCCATTTCTTCGGGAACTTCCCACCTGAGTGACAAAGCAGAGGCAAACTCCAGCTGGTTGCTCCATGGTTTTGTGTTCATGGAATTAATCAGGCTCCAATTAGTTACGGCTCTGAGGCAAAATCCTCCTGTTTTCTCATTTTCTATCCGGCCATGGCAATAAATTCCTTGGAAAAGTGGGAAAGGAGGTGGGAACAGGGATCTCAGATCCACAACTTCCTCAAGTGCTCCAGGGGAGGCCGAGACCCTGCATCAGATCCTCCCGCTTCCTCTGGGAAACACATCCCAGACTTCTTTAATTCTCTTGGAAAGCATTAAAAAAGAGGAATTCGGGGCTTTGGGTAAACATGGAGTCATGGAATGGTTTGGAAGGGACTTTAAGGATCTTCCAGTTCCACTCCCTGATCTTGCCAGGGCCACCTCCCACTATCCCCAGGTTCCTCCAAGCTCCAGCCCTAAACAGGAATTTCCAAATGTAACCCCTCAAGGACTTCCATTCAGCGTTCCGTGCTTTTATGAACCTCTCTCTTCAGCTGGGAAATAAAAGAATTCCCAGCTTCTTTTCCAGGCTTAGGAAAACACGGAGCGGGAATGGGAGATACGCGCATGGCACATTAGGGCGGCTTTGGCATCCTTATCTCCCTGCTTTTTGTAAATATTTAGGCTTTGTTTGCTCCTCCGTTTGTTACAGGATATTGGATCATCCTTTCCACGCTTGCCTTTCCACAGCAAAATTCCTGAAGCACGGGAAGCTTTAATCTCCTGGAAAAAAAAAAAACCCTAACGTTATATCGATAACTAAGCTGCTTTTCATGAGTTACACTAAATCAAGGCTTTTGCTGATAACATTAATGATTGTGCAGAGCCTGGATTAGGTGGGAATTAGAGCAAATCCTGCTTTTCCTATTGTCAAACGGGAAAATTGACTTGCCTTCCTCAAGGGCTCCTTAAAACCTTAAAAAGAAAACGAGTCCAGAATTTGGAAACTCCACCTCTGGAAAGAAATGCGACTTCCTGGCCTTCCAGCAGGAGGAGGAGAGGGGGGCAGGGAAGGATTCTCACCTCTCCACAGGGAGAGGGACAGCATTCCAATGGTTTTAGTGGATCCTTCAGGAGTGGGACGGATCCATTTTGTCCTGGGAACCCGCAGTGTGCCTTTTCACCTGGCTGGGGCTCCTGCTGTGGCTGAAACCCACAAAAGGTTGGGTTCCTCAGCCCTCTCCTGCAGATTGTGGTGTCCCACATGGATGTAGGTCCATAGAGAGGTCTGGGAAGAGCAGAGGGATGCAAGGAACACTTTGAGGATCATTAAATGTCCCTTGAAGCCCTCAGTGATGAACCATCAGTAATTTGCTCCTGTATTTTGAAAGTGCCTCGATTTCCTCTCACTGGTGAAATTGGGAAGCTGTCTCCCTGCTCCTGGAGTCCCAAATTCTTTGGGACTGGAGTTGATTCCCATTTAGGCCATCAGGAAGCCATGTGGCACTGCAGTTTTCCAGCCACTGTCACCCTGAGCCCTCTGGAAGCAGAACAGAATTGCTGCTCACCCTCCAGCTCTGCTGGAACATCTCTGCCCATGCTGATCATCCTGTGTCTGATCCCATCTGGATTTGGATACTGTCTGTGCTCCTCAAATCCCTTCTCCATAGGAAAAAACTTCCTGTTTTTTCAGGAGAAGCCATTCTTCCAGTAAGGAACCTTCAAGGAGATTCTTCACCAGGCGATTCTTCCAGTCATCCTTGGAATGCTCTTCTGACCTTGTTCGCTTCGTCCATCTCCCAAAATCTTCCATCCTGACTCCTCACAGACCTCAGACAGATCCTTTCCAACCAAACTCACCCCACAATACCAGAATTTTTTGTTGATGTGAAAAAAACCTATGGAGAGCACAGTCCTGGCTTCACTCCATGGAAAAACGCCCCATCCACAGAAAGCCAAACTTCTGGAGCATCCACAGGTTGTCCAATATAAAAGGAGCACAGGAATTTGGTTTTAAAAGGTGGGAGACCTCAGCCTGCCTGGCTGAGCTACCAAAGAACACCTGGAGCAGCTTTCTCCCAACATCCGTCTCTTTTTTTTCTGATATTTCCATTACTCAGGAAACGTCTCCTGCATGGTTTCTCTCTTCTCCGGCAGTTGGGGTTGGAAAAGGGACAAAATACGCAGTGCTGAGTTCTCTGCGGGTCAGCAGGGCAGCTGGGACACAGAAAATCTCTGTTAACCCATTTTTCAGGAATTCTGTGACCTCACCTGGTGATGTTCCAGGTTAATCCCTGGAGTGGGATTGGGATTTAATAATTTTCGTGAACTGGAGTTTAAAGTTGTCCCACTTTTTTCCTGATATCCAGCCTAAAGCTCCCTCAGATTCCCTCAGGTCTCTGCTTTCCCCTTTTTTTTCCCTGACTCCCCACTTCTGGAAATTGACCTTTAAGACTTAACTTCCCATCCTGAACATCCACTTGAAATCCTGCAAGAAAGCGAACCAGAAAGGAGATTTTTTTCCCCTCATTGTGGAAAAACGTCCTGCTCAGAAATTCAAATGAAGGAACATTTATCCATCCCGGTGCTCAGGCATGGAAATCTCTGTGCTTGGAGTGCAAACACAAAGATCCCTTTTATTTTAATCTCTCTCCTGCAAATTAGCAGAGCTCTATCGTTCTTCCAAATTCAAAACTCCAAGGATTAAACCCAACCGGCAAACACGGCTTGAGAATCGTTCTGTGGCCCGAATATGACGATTACAAAATGGAGATGAAAGAGGCAATTCCAAAAGAAATTTCTGTTCCTTCCCAGGACTAGAGAAGATAAGCCTTAACTACATGTGCACGCAAAAAAAATGCAATTTGATTTCTTTTTCCAACGGGAAAAACTCCAGGATATTGCTCAAGGTCTCGGAGCAGCGTGGCTGGAGGATAAATAAAACCCCAGGGATTCACTTGCTGATGAGGGCTGTAATTATGGATTAATCCTGATTTGGGAAGGCTTGGGAACAAGAGTGGCTCTAAAATAAACCACAGAGAGAACGCCACTCTCCCAGCATGGAATTCCAACGTCCCATCTCCGGAACTATCCGAGGTTTTCAGCCTTGCCACGGGATTCAGCTCTGGCAGGAAGGAGATGGAATAAACACCTCCAAGGTTTTTTTGGGAGAGGATTTTAATGAGGATTAAACCAGGCAGCTAAAATGAAAATGGAGAAAAAAAAAAAGTGAAACATTTTAAGTACATTTTCCAACCTGGAGAGAGGGAAAGAGGCGCTTGTGGTTTTTAGAGGAAAATGGATTTCTTGTTCAATTTTTTTTAAAATTATATATTTTTACATTATTAAAATTTATTATTATGTATTGTCCTGTTTATTAATAGCAAGTGGAGGCAAGCGCCCAGCTGTGTTCAGCACATTCCAGACATCCAGGGAAGGCTCGGCCCCATCCCAAAAACTCCACAATTACAACAAGAGGCTTTGGCTCCTTCAGATCCTTTTCATTCATTCCAATCACTTGATCCCAAGGAAAATTCTGCCCTGTGGTGGATCTACTTCAATTTGGGAATCTTGGCCTTTTGCTTTTGGAATCAAGCAATGTATCCATGTGGGAATGTTGTATTCCCACAGGAATTACGCTACAATGACCAGAAAGGGGTGGAAAAGTCTGATTTTTGTCTCTGATCATGGAGAGAAGGTGCCCCTTATGAGGAAATTCCCTGGCTCCAGGAGTTACCAGGAACTGGGATTTATGATCATTAATTTGATAACATGACCTGTAGAAATGCGGGAAAATCCTGCCAGTGATGCCTTAAGTTTTAACTTTTATGGTTTCCCTGTTCTGTGCACCCAGGGGTGCAGCTCTGAGCTCACAGTCAGGGTCACTCAGCTCTGCACACAGCACGGACACAAAACAAATCCTTTTCCTGCTGCACACCAAGGACAACTGGGACAAGTTTGCAGCACCAAAAGCACAAACAAGGCTGGGCTGAGGAGAGAAAACAAGAAGGATGGGACTGCATCAGCTGGAGCTGGAATGGGACAATTCAACCCCAAGGTGCAAATGGACCAAAACTGAGAAAACTGGGAGACCTGGTGACCATTTGTCCATTTTGAGTCCATTTTGTGGCCATTTTGTGCCCATTTTGGGTCCATTTTGGGTCCATTTTGGGTCCATGATCAACAGCATCATCATTTAGGATATCGTCATTTGGGATATAGTAATTTAGAATATCAAGATTTCTTGATATCCTGAACTATTATAAAATCCCTAATTATTATAAAAGAAATCTTGTGAAGGATCTGCTCTTCCAACCTTGCACTCTTTGCTCACCTCCCACCACCCTCCCAACCCAAACCATTCCATAACTCTGTGACTTTTCATCCGTGTGAAAGACCTCAATCAATAACAAACTAATTTTATACTATGTCAAAATAATTAAATATTTTTCCTTCCCAGCTTTATTTTAGCGGTGGCTGCACCATTAAAAAGAGAGGGGTTTTTTGGAGATAAAAATTAAAGATCAAAAATTAGAGGTTTAAAAAATAGATCTGATAAATTTATAATTCCTAGGATTATTTTGCTGGAAATCTGAGCTGGCCTCATCCATCCAACTTCTATTGCTTAAAATTCCTTAAATATCCTTAAAATTCCATAAAGCCTTTGGTGCCACCTGAGTTCCAGATCCACCTCCAGGACAATTCCGAGTCCTCTCTGTGGGAATTCAAGCCTTTCCAGCTGCCTGGATGTTGTTATTTAGCTGATGCCTCTGATATCACATCTTAACTCTGTTAATATTTGAAACAATAACCCAAAACTCTCGCTAATGAAGATTGCGGATGCCGCTAATTAGGAGTAAATAACGAAGAGAACGGGGTGCTAATGAGCAGCGGTTGTGCTGAGCGTTGGGAAAGTGAAAACAAACAAGGAATGGTTTCGTACAGCCCGATAAATTCCCGGGCATCCAGGAACAAAAAAGATGGATGTTGGCCCAATAAATTCTCAGGCATCGAGGAATAAAGGACAGATTTCTTCTCCTCATGCTGGATATTTGTTGGGTTTCTCCATGTTCCAACATCCATAAAACAGATTTGGAAACACGACCTAACCTTTAAGCAGTGATTTAATTAATCCTGGACCATTTTCACCAGAGTTTTGTTGGATTTTCCATCGCAGAAAATTTCTGAAATTAATATTACTGAGGATTTCATTGGATTCAAAAGAGCAATAAAACCAGGAAAACCCAATTGCTGCGTTATGAACTAAGTCAGAAAATTCATGTATTTTCTACTTTCTGTGGGATTTTTATTTGTTTTGGTTGCTCTGTGAGCTTTTTGAATTTTTTTTTGTTTTATTGTTATTGTTTTGAGGGTTTCTTTTGTTTTCGTTTGTTTGGTTGCTGTTTTTTCAGGGGTTTTTTTGTTTGTTGTGTTTTTAGGAGGATTTTGTGTGTTTTACTTGTTGGATTTTGTTCGGGTTTTTTGGCTCTATATTCTTTTGTGGGGGTCGGTTTTTATCCAGTTTCATTTTTCTGTTGTTCCATTTAGTGGTTTGGAGACAATGATCCGAGATGTGACTCCTTGAAATTCCTGACGAACCCTGGGAAGAACTGATCCAGGATATTCCATGAATACAAAACTCCTCCAGGAAAGAAAATTGTGGAAGCCAAAAACCAATCATGGAATCCTGGAATGAGTTGGGCTGGAAGGCACTCCTAAAAAATGAGATTATTCCATTATTCCTGGGACAGTGGAAGGTCTCTGCCCATGGCACGGGTGGCACTGGATGAATTTTAAGGTCCCTTCCAACCCAAACCATTCCATGATTCCATGAACTCTTTGCACACAAAAATATGTGGAAAGCAAAGAATATCTCCTCAGAGCAAATGTCCGGGAATAAAAAAATCCTCTTGGCTCTTGACAACATGAATCCAAACTCAATAGAATTCCCTGTCATTTCTATAAACATCCCAGTTTTCCAGCACCTCAGGTTGCTCCCATTGGTCCCTTCTGGAACATGGATCACTCTGATATTTTGTTTTCCATGTCAGAATCAGTTATTCCAGGAGAATTCCATGTTTTCAGCGTCTCAGTTCCGACTGCTCCCAAAGCGTTGCCTTGCTGTGATATTTTAGGGATGAGGGTGACTGGGGTCACTGCTGGGCGAGACACTGAGAGGAAAATTTGGGAAATCAGCACAGAACAAGAGGGATAAAAAGAGCGTGAAAAAACTTGGAAAAACAGAAAGGAGCTCGAAAGAACGACTCAAAGGAGCTGAGTGATTTCAACTCTCCCTTTTCCCTTGGAACAGGGCAGAACTGAACACTTTCCTCAGAATGTGTTTTCCATGAGGAAGCTGCCACAACCACGACCTTGGAAGAGTCACTCAAGGAGAAAAATCCTTGTAATTCCCACATTTGTGCCTGGAACGCTGAATAACGACAGCAGCGGGAGTGGAGCTTTCCTGGGATGGAGCTGCTTCATTCCAGAGTGTCCCAGCGCCAAGGGAAGGATGGAGCCCATCCCACCATCTGCCAGGCTCCGGCTCTTCCTGGCCCCTCTCCCCCAGCAGATGCCCAGCCCCAGATGCCACTGGCTGACATTTCCTCCCCAGGAACGTTCCCGGGACAATGGGATTTGTCCTTCTCCAAAGGCATCCAGATCGAGTTATCAGCACGTGGCTGGGCTATCCAAAGGGTAAATTCCTGGGATCTGAGCAGAATCCTGGGGTTTGAGGAAATGTCAGCCTTTCATCTGTTTTGGAAGGAGATGCAAGTTTTTCCAGGCTGTGAATCCCTGCTTTGCATAGTGGTGGCGGAGAGGCTCAGGAAAGGTGGAAAATCCGTCTTTTTCTTGAGGATGGGTGCATTCCCCATCCTTGGAAGTGTCCAAGACCAGGTGGGATGAGACCCTGAGAAAGTTGGGATAAAGGGAGGGGCGTCCTGGATTGGAGAGGGCAGCTCTGTGTCACTGCTGGGAGTAAGGGATTCTCTGTGGGATTTCTGGCATAGTTCATTTCATGGTTGGAGAGTTCCACCCCTTCATCCCCTGGTGGCTGGTGAGGAGAAAAGATCCATCCCTGTCAAGCTTGAATCGTCAAGGAATCATGGAATGGTTGGGGTGGGAAGGGACTCAAATCCCATCCAGTGCCATCCCCTTTCCATGGGTAGGGACACCTCCCACTGTCCCAGGCTGCTCCATCCCCAGTGTCCAACCTGGCCTTGGGCACTGCCAGGGATCCAGGGGCAGCCACAGCAAATCTGGAAATTCCAGCCCAGACAGGAATTCCCAGTTCCCAATCCCTCACCCTAATCTCCCCTTTTCCAATCTGAAGCCATTCCCTGTGTCCTGTCCCTCCATCCCTTGTCCCCAGTCCCTCTCCAGCTCTCCTGGAGCCCCTTCAGGCCCTGCCAGGGGCTCTGAGCTCTCCCTGGAGCCTTCTCCTCTCCAGGTGAGCATTCCCAGCCTTTCCCAGCCTTTCCCCACACCACAGCTGCTCCATCCCTGGGATCATCTGGACAACAGCTCCAAGTCTTTATCTACATTCATATCCATATTCATATCCATATCCATTTCCATCTCCATATCCACATCCATTTCCGTTTCCATCCCTCTCCACACCTGCCCATGGATCTCTGAGCCAGCAGGAATGTTGAAGAGCTCCCACTCATCCCCATCTGCCAGAATTCCCCCTGCACCTCCTGGGGCTCCTGGGCTCCTGTTCCTGCAGCTGGGAGAGAACATTCCGGCATTTTTTGTGCCCGTTAGGACCACATTCCTCTTTAAATTCCCAAACAAATCCAGCGCCGGCTGGGGGAGCGTTGGCTGTGCAGGCTGATGAGGGATGAGTGATCCGTGGATGTTTTTATCCTTCTGCAGCGGTGTTAGGCAGAGCGGCTGCATTTTGATTCGATAATTGGCTGTGAAGGACCCTTCAATCCATGAAAATGCTTTCCAGTCTTTAAAAAGGTGCTTTCGAGCCCCTTTCTGCTTGATTTTCTGACAGCTGCTGTGAGAGATCAGATTAAAAGTTCTGGGAAGTTTGATCCTGTTTTTTTTTTTGTTTTTTTTTTAATCAGGGAATGTTGCCCAGGAAAAGCGGTGCTTTTATATTTATTGTGTAGAATTGATTGACTGGAATAAAAAATCAGGTTAGAGTTTGTTCTGGGGTGGTTTGGGACGGAGGGGATCTAAAATCCAATCCCATTTCACCCCATTCCATGGGCAGGGGCAGCTCCCACTATCCCAGGGTGCTCCAAGCCCCAGTGTCCAACCTGGCCTTGCATATTCCAGGGATCCAGGGGCAGCCACAGCTGCTCTGGGAATTCCAGCCCAGCCAGGAATTCCTTCCCAGTATCCCATCTAAATCTACCCTCTTCCATCTTAAAGCCATTCCCCCTTATCCTGTCCTGCCCTAATCCAAAATCCCTCTCCAGCTCTCTCATGGGTAAATGTCAGAAAATCTACATTTATCCCGGCTGGGTTTGGAGCAGATCTTTCCAAACTCCCAAATAACAGCTGGCTCTAGGACAAGAATCTGAAAACATCCCAATAAAACTGAAAGATTAAGGAATGGGGGAAATCTGGAGATTATAACTTGAGTCCCTGTACCAGGAGTGGGTGGCTTTGGCTTTTGAGGGTGTCGTGGATAACAGGAATTTAAAAGATTCCTAAAAAAACCGAGATTGAATGAGGAGTAGCTGTTATAAAACTATTCCAACAATTAAATTGATATTAAAAATATCCCTCCCTAATCTCTGGGGACCAAACCAATCCAAAGTGTCCATGATTGCCACAGTGGGACCTGGAGTTGGGTTAATTCATGGTTATTTCAGAGCTTTGAACCCCAAAACTCCTGCTGGGATCCCATAAACGTTGATCCACTTCCCTTTCCCATTCCAGCCTCATTTTTTTCCTGATTTGCAAGCTGGGGACACCAAACCAACCATACCCCAACGCATATTTGGGAGCATTCCTGGTTTCCAAGGAATTTTAATTAATATTTTTTCCTCCTACCACAGATCCAGATCGAAATTTGGCTTTTCTCCCTCCAGCTTTTTTTGTTTTCCAGTGACTCCAAATGGGTTTTATCCCCTCCCCTCTTGTGGCTGTGGAATAAGAAAGAAGATTAATAGGAAAAAAAACACCAGGAAAATGAGATTGCTGCTGTTTCCCGTTTGGTGCCTGATTTATATCAATAATTCAATACATCCAGGACGACTTTTATTGAGGAAACAATAAATGTTTAATAAGGGAATGAGCAGTCCATCATCAAAGGGAGCCCTGCTCGGGAGGCTTTGGGAGGGGGAAGAGCTGTTTGGGATTTCAATCATCCCGGAGACACTCTATTCCCATTGCTGCCTCGTTAACATTCCGCGTCATCCCACCATGGGATGAGGTCACTCCCAAGGAAAAATGAGAAAAAATGAGATTTTAGGAGAGACAAGATGCAATGCCCTCAAATCTGGGAGCTTTGGAGAGTGCTGTTCCATAATAAAATTTTTTCCATGGATGGATTTTCCCAAATCCAGCTGGACTGAAGCAGCTCTTTCAAGTGCATCCCATGGAAGATCCAAATCCTTGGTTCAAGGTGTTTAAAGATGGAAAAGGGAAGCGAAATGGCAATACCTGGCTGAGGCCAAGGCAGGGAGAGGATTTGGAACCTCAGGAATTATTGTTGGGGAACAAGAGGATGAGCTGGAGACAAATGAAAGTTTGGAAAGAAATGAGAAGGATATTAGGAATGGAAAGGAATCGGGAACACACGGATAAGCAAATTGATCGGTGGGAATTCCTTTGCTAATGCCTTGGAATGTGATAGAAGCGTTTGGCCTGAAGTTTTATCCATCTCCATGAAGAAAATCCCCACTCCAAGCAGCTCCTTGGTTAGAAATGGATTCAGGAAGAAGAGGAGGAGGTGCCATTAGCTCATCTCTTTAATTAATGACGTATTAGCCCAAGATGAGGGAAGGAACCCCATTGATTGATTCTATCAATTAGTTTTCAGCTTTCCACACATTCCTTGTATGGACAAAACCATCACCACCCTTTTTGGGAGTTAATCTGTCTCATAGGGTTTTAAAATAATCAGAACCTTTTTAAACAAAAAAAAGTCTTGCCAGGATATGGAAATAAAACCTGGGGTAAAGTGGAAAGTGTCCCTGCCCATGGCTGGGGTTTTAAGGTCCCTTCCAACCCAAACCAATCTGGAATTCCCTGATTTCCCGGCTGCAGTGTCTGAATCCATCTGGATTTTCCATAATGTCTCTCCTGATCGTTCTTAGCAACTGCTGACAAACGCAAATATCAAAAAATTTGCAAATATTTGCTTGATTTGAGTGCCCAAATCCTCACACCAGGCACTTTTGGGATTTTTGGGAAGTTTGGAATATTCTCGGTGTCGAAAGAAATTGAAAACTTTTCCCTGTCCCCAGACCACCCTTTGGCCTGGTGGCTGCCACCAACCTTCGGTGTCTGCAGGCTGGGGACCAGTTTGGTGTCTGGTGAAACTAAAATTCCTTGGAAAGGGCTTTAAATGACCTTCCCCCCACAAAAACAAGGAAGGGTTTGATCCCAGAGCTGATTCCCTGGTGGAGTTTAGGAAGAGGCCAAGCTACAAAGAGAGGAGAAGACAAAATAAAGATAAATGAAAATAAAACTAACCAGGAACTTCTCCCTGTTGCATGTCCTTGACAAAATCCCGACGGGAACCAGGTGACAGTGTTGGGCCATCATGAGGGGACGGATCTCCATCCACCAGGATGTGCTGAGAGCCTCCAGGAGAGTCCTTGGAAGTTGTTCCTCGGGATTTTCAGCACAGCAAGGAAGAACACCCCTGCGTCATTCCCAAGGAAAAACTTGGGCCCAAAGACTCTGGAAATGGTTCATCCTTTAGCTTGCTAAGGATCACCTCCATAGGCGATGAAGGGAACATCTCCCTGCCCGTGGGATGATCCTTGAAGTCCTTTCCCATATTTTTGAAGGGAACATCTCCCTGCCCGTGGGATGATCCCTGAAGTCCTTTCCCATATTTTTGAAGGGAACATCTCCCTGCTTGTGGGATGATCCCTGAAGTCCTTTCCCATATTTTTGAAGGGCAGGATGTATAAATGTCAGGAATGATGTAACTGGAATTACGAGGGATCATCATTTTGCTGGCACGTATCTCATTTTTGCCTGGAAGAAAATTCATTCCTCCAACTTGCTGGAGCACCAGGGCTGGGAAAACTGTCTCCAGCAGGAGCTGCCTCCCACTACTGCCATGGGAAGAAAGGAAAGGCCATGGGAAGGACCAAAAGCTGCTTGGAAGCCACATCCATGTGGATTTTAAATCCCTCCAGGGATGGGGACTCCACCACTTCCCTGAGCAGCTGTGCCAGGGCTGGACAACCCTTTCCAGAAGGAAATTTTCCCCAATATCCAGGGAATTCCAGATTGGTTTGGGTTGGAAGGGACCTTAAAACCCCAGCCATGGGCAGGGACATTTTCCATTTTATCCCAGGTTTTATTTCCATATCCTTGCAAGATTTTTTTGTTTAAAAAGGTTCTGATTATTTTAAAACCATATGAGACAGATTAACTCCCAAAATTGCTGTGAAGGCCACTACACCATCCCAAAATTGTCATTAAGCGCCAAGAGCACCGAGTGTGCTCTGACATCAGCTCCTTAAATATATTTTAGGGATATCCAATCCCCTCGGAATGTTTGCTCGCTGTAAAATCCGATTTTCCCGGGTGACCTGTGGATGCTCCTCCTCCAATTTCCATCACAAAAGGGGCAGCTCGGCCTTTGTGCCATCCCGAATCCCGCGATTCCCTTGCCTTGTCAGGATTACGAATGAGGTTGTAGCTGCCTCTCCACGCGAGCAATCAATTCTTGCCTAATTAGTCACATTTTGCACCATTGTCATTAAAGTTCACCGGGGCCGATCTCCGTCCCCGCCCTTCCCTGCTCGCTGGAGCTTCATTCCCATTCCTCCCACAACATCTCCGTTTGCTTTGTGCTTTTAATTAAAAAGGCAAACTTTGGCTCTGTGCATGCTCTGGAAATGCAAACAGTTCTTAATTAAAGCGCGAGGAAGTGCCAAAATTAAGCGTAATTAGTTGGGCAGGGCCGCAGCGAACAATGGGCCGCGTCCTGTGTGTGCAAACCCCCTCAGAAATTGCCAAAAAACGGGAGCAAAAAAGCATAAAATAACCGTAACAAATCAGTGCTGCTCGGTTATTGAACCTTTATTTCCCTCATCTCCGTTATTCCCATGGGAATGACACCCATTCCTGTTAAAATCTGGGGTTTCATGTTGGGTGTTTTTATTAATAATCATGGAATTGTGGATTTATCTCTGCTTATTCCCTGATTTCTGATATCCAGCCTGGATGCTGATTGTACCAGAGCTCTCTGTATCACCTGCCATTCCAGAAAAATCTGTAAATTCCTGCTGGAAAAGATGGATCCAGGCTGTCATTCCAGAAAAATTTGTAATTCCTGCTGAGAAAGATGGATCCAGGCTGCCATTCCAGAAAAATCTGCAAATTCCTGCTGGAAAAGATGGATCCAGGCTGCCATTCCAGAAAAATCTGCAAATTCCTTCAGGAAAAGATGGATCCAGCCTGCCAATCCAGAAAAATCTGTAATTCCTGCCGGGAAAGATGGATCCAGGCTGCCATTCCAGAAATATTTGTAAAT
>VZSR01000520.1:48439662-48451079 GCA_013398615.1 Brachypodius melanocephalos | reverse complement strand
TTGGGGCTTGGAGCAGCCTGGGACAGTGGGAGGTGTCCGTGCCTATCCAGGGGTTGGAACTGGATGGGATTTAAGGTCATTTTAAGCTAAATTTTGATTTAAAACATTTTTTTTCCAAGAGTTTGTGCATCTTTCCGACACTGACAAGATGAGGATCCACCAATGCTTTGCTTTAGCCATGACCATTCCATCATTATCCATCAATTCCATCAGGAATTTGGGAAAATCCAGCCTTTATCACCCGGCTGATTTATCCCACAGTCCTGCCTTCATTTTGGGCCTAAACCAGGGATTATTTTCCCAAGTTCAATCTCCTGGGAGAGGACAGAGGATCCCAGAGTTCAGGCACTGCATTAACCACAGGGAGAGCTGATGTTCATTCCAAGGTCTGATATTGAAATCCATCATGGAAATCGATTGGATTAAGCTGCAGGCACTTCATTAACACAGCTCAGAAACCCTGGGAAGGAACAAGAGGCCACAGGAGGTGTTCAGGAGAGAAATTCCGTGCTCTGTTCATCCTGCTGGGAATTCTGGGCACAGATTTCTCTCGGATTTCTCCCACGTGAATCTCTGGATTTACTCTGCACACCAAGACTGACCCAACACCAAGGTCAGAGGGAATTCCTGGAAATTCTGGGCATGAATTGACCCAGCAAACTGTTGGGCAACTGAAAATCCCAACAAAGAAAAAAATCATTTGGGTTTTTATCTCCGTAATTTTTTTTCCTTTTTTCCTGAATGATTGCTCTGGGCAATAGAGGAATTGTGCAGAGCTTCAAAATCCAGGGAAATTCAGCAGGAAAACCCGGCTCTCCTGGGGCTCTTTAGCTCCTTTTAATGCAGTTCTGAGGTTTGCAAGGAGAGCTTTTTCCTGGCAGGAATTGATTCCTGGGTTGCGTTTGTGATAAATAAAAGCTCTGATCCACCTGGAGCCTCCGGGGCCCCTCTGTGGAGCCTGAGATCAACGAGTTCATTCAGGAGCTCAAATCACAGGGATGTGGGAAAGGAACGGAAATGTCTGGGTCCATCAAAGGGAAAATATTCCCTAATCCTGCTCTGTTCCCAGGGCAGATTGTTCTGGTTTAGCAAATGTTCCCCAGCTCGGCTCCCTGGCTTTGCAGTTCAAGGGGTTTTCCCTAAAAACCAAATGAAACCTGGAGGTGATGATTTAATTTCTGCTTCTCCTGATGGAGAAATATCGATTTTCCTCGTATTTAGAGCCTAATTTATTGATTTTATTATCCTCGCCCCGTAGACCAGAGAACCCCAGAATGGCTTGGGTGGGAAAACTCATCTCGTTCCACCCCTCCCACGGAGCTAAAGGTGCAGCTGGATAAACTTCCCTCTGACCATCCATTTGTCAATTTTAATGGAATATTTCCTCTAGGAACGCAGCCAGTTAATTGCCGTTATTTTGTCTCCATCAACGCTGAGACTCCTCAGAGTCTCTCAGGCTCGTCTCCCCCTGGAACGATAAATTCCAGCGGAGTGAAAACGCTGTGAAGTGTCAAAATGTGATGGGTGCACACCTGAAACACTGAAGATAGACAAGAGGAGCTGGCATTTGACGGCCTGGGTCACATTTCATTTGCCTGGAGGAAAGAAATCAGGATTTATGACAGTTCTGCTCATGCAGAAATAAAAAGGTGCTGTCTCAGGAAGTGAGGGGGTTCACAGAGTGCCTGTGAAATCCATGGAAAATATAAACCAGCTGAGCTGGCTTGACACTAATTCCGTGTTTAATTTTTTCCAAATAAACTGTATAAAGAATTTTAAAATTCCTAAAAGGGAAGGGAGCGGAATCCCATTTATGTTGGGATTTGTGTTGCCACTCAAATACATTGGGACTGAGTCTTTGGAATCGCTGGAATTGGGCTGGAAGGAAAAAATTGGTTGGTGACACTTTTCTTTCACTGATACCAGTTCAGGATCAGTTTTTCCACATATTTGGATTTGGAATTTGGAAAAAAACCATTTCAATTAAAACTGCATATTAATTATGCATCAATGAACCTTAATTAATCTGGATTGAGCTGGAAAAACTGCCCCACAACTCTTCCTTTCTCCCAGTTTTAAGCTGTGACATTCTTTGGGATGCAGGTGAGTTCGGATTGGGGTAGAATTGGATTTACTGAGCTCTCAGGTGTCCATGCGACTGCTGTGATCTTGGGTGGAATTCCAGACTGGTTTGCGTCGGGAAGGACCTTAAATCCCATCTCATTCCCATGGGCAGGGACACTTTCCACTCTCCCAGATTTCTCCAAGCCCCATCCAACCTGACATCCAGTCAGATTTGTCATTAAAAATTGCATTTTACCAGCAATATATCGGGAAATATTTGTGCTTGAAAATTCCATGGAAAACACAACCCACTGGGAAGGAAGGACTGGTGCAAAATTCTCCAGGTTCCTGTTGGAACTTGAGGGAATGATTCATTCCATGTTCATCCATGATTTGCCTGGGAATATGATTCAGGTGGGTACCTACACCTGGATCAGATCTGGATCTCTGGGGTTGGAATCAATCCCGTGGAGGGCTGAGAGTGGCACAGAATCAGGATACTGGGGGTATCCAAGGCTAGCTCTCATCCATGGCCTTATCACGCATTCCCGACTCCAAGGACCTTCTCCATCTGTCCCTGGCGTGTTTCTCCATCTGGAGCAGGCCTGGGAAGCACCAGGAGCCGGAAAAGTCGGGATGGAGAGCAGAGCTGCAGCTGGAAAGGAGCAAAGCTGGGAGAGAGTTAATGGAGCTGGGAGCTGGGGAGCAGAACTTGATGTTTTCCAGCGGGGCCAGGGGCGAGTGACGGATCAGAAATCCCGCCTGTGGATTTATCCAACCTGGAATCAAAAAACAAGGGAAGTCCATTAGTGGGATCCATCTTTCACGGAGCTGCAGGCTCAGGGAGCACAGGGAATGCTGATTCCCCTGCCCTGGGCCTTGCTCCATTAGTGTCACCTCGGATGAGGAGGGAGAAAATGAGGATTTGAAAGCGTCGGGAATCTCGTTCCTCGGAAGGGGCTGCCCGTGGGATGGAGGTGAATCCTGCAATCCCAGCCCTGCAGGGATGTTATTTAGGGAGCTGGGAGATGTTTTCCCAGCCTTGTGATTTTGCTGTTTGCTCTTAAGGCCCCGAAGATCTGAAAATTTCAGGGTTTCTCCCTCCCCAGCGTTTCCAAAAAAAGTAAAGAGGAACTTTTGCTTTGAGTGCAGAGCAGAGCAAACAGCACAGGGAACACTCAGGAAAACAAGATGCCCTTGGCTTCACCCCAAGCTGCTTCCTTGGATCCAGCACGCCTGAAAAAACATGGATTCGGTTCTCAACTCTGCCTTACTCCATCCAAAGTCATTCCAACCCCAAATTGCTGCTGTCCAGCCTTGGGAAAAGGCAATCCTGGAAAACCTGGAGGTGGCTGAGCTGAGCAGCTCCATCCCCGTGTCCGGCCAGTAGAAGCTGGGATATTCCCTGGAAGCTGGGAATGAGCCACTTCCATTGGAATTGCATGATCTCCTCATGATCACTGGGAGATAATATAAGTTAACCAGGGAATTTTGGCTGGAATTCCCAATATCTCACCCATAGCTCCCCTTTTCCAGCTCAAAGCCAATCCCTGTGTCCTGTCCCTCCATCCCTTGTCCCCAGTCCCTCTCCAGCTCTCCTGGAGCCCCTTCAGGCCCTGCCAGGGGCTCTGAGCTCTCCCTGGATTTTTCTCTCCTCCAGGTGAACATTCCCAGCTCTCCCAGCATGGCTGAATAAGGATAGTGGGAAATGTCCTTTTCCATGGCAGGGCATGGAATGAGATGGGCTTTGAACTCCATCCCAACCCAAACCATCCTGAAATTCCAGGCTCGAAACTTTTCCTTTCGAGCTGAAAGCTCATCCCTAGAACCCCTTCACTTTAATGCTCTGGGGGAGGTTTTCCATAAGGTTTTCCCACCACAAATGAGGAACTCACAGGGAATACCGCCAAAATCCCATTTTTCTTCCTTAAACCTTCCCCTTTTCGAGCAGCATGAAGACAATTTCCCGCGGGTGGGCTGCAGTCAATGCCGCCAGCCGGGTTTTGGTGCGAGTTTTGTTAAACCCTGCTCGTCTCCTCCCTTGCAGGGCTGGGGTTTAATCATTCCCCGTGCAACCCGTGCAGATCCGTTTATCTGGGAGGAGAATTTCCACGGAAAATCAGCAACCTGCTCAGTGCCTCGGGGATGTCTAAACATCAACACCCTGGCAGGGGCCGCTCTTCATTTTCTCCGAGCGTGGTCGGGCTGGAGGCGGGCTCGTTACACAAAGAGGGGGCACAAATGAAGGTCGGATCGCTGGAAAAAGCAAAGCACATTCCCCTGGTTGAGGAATGACGCGGCAGGGGTGAGCTGGTTTGTGTTTGTCAGGGAAATTTGGGGGGTTTTTTCCTGTTTTTTTATGCTGTCCCTCAGCTCTTTTCCCGCTCTGTTCTTCCATGACGGAGCTGTGGGTGCTCCGGGTTGGAGAGCAAGGGTTGGTTCGTGTGGGATGAAAATTCCTGCCCACACTCCTGAGCGCACAAAGCTTTCCCAGTTTTGGGATCTCTGACATCCTCAAGAATTTGCTGTGCTCAGAGCTGTCCTGGGAATTTCCTGGGATATCCCCCACAGCCCTTCCCTCAGTTTGCCCGGAGTGACCTCACCTGGATCCTCCAGGAGTTCATTCAATGTTTGTTTTGCTTCACTTTGCTCACACTGAGATTTAAAACCTCACCTGGAGAACTCTCTCCAGCTCTGGGAAAGACATGGAGACCACGGAGCTGCTCCGAGGGTTGGAGCTGCTCTGGAGCCAGGCTGGGAGAGCTGGGAATGTTCACCTGGGGAGGAGAAGGCTCCGGGGAGAGCTCAGAGCCCCTGGCAGGGCCTGAAGGGGCTCCAGGAGAGCTGGAGAGGGACTGGGGACAAGGGATGGAGGGACAGGACACAGGGAATGGCTTCAGATTGGAAAATGGGGGAATTGGGTGGGACATTGGGAATTGGGAATTGCTGACTGGACTGGAATTGCCAGATTTGCTGTGGCTGCCCCTGGATCCCTGGCAGAGCCCAAGGCCAGGTTGGACATTGGGGCTTGGGACAGTGGGAGGTGTCCCTGCCATGGTAGGGGTGGAGGACTTTTCATGATTTTATGACTCCAGTGATTCTACAATTCCAAGTTTTACCACCCTCACTGTATCAAACTTTTCTCTTAATTTTATTTTATCTGATCCAATCCAATCCAATCCAATCCAATCCAATCCAATCCAATCCAATCCAATCCAGCCTAAATCAATCCTCTTTTGGTTTAAAACCATTTCCATTTTACCGACACACCTAAAAAGTTTGTCTCTCTCCGTTATTCCCCTCTTAAAATCAGCCTTTAAAAGTTCTTCTTTACTCAGAGGAACCCTTGGACCGTTTCCATTTTCCTTCCCTGCAGCGCTGCAGAAATGCCAGAGGCTGCAGGGCCCCAGTCCAAGGCCTGTGAATACCAATCCCAAAATTGCCAGAGGGTTTAGATCGGGAATGCAATAATTCCCAAGGATTATCTCCCCTGCTGGCCAGGCCATGGAGATGAAATTATCCTGGTACAGCCTCGGACATCTGCCCAACCCTGGGCTCTGTCCTATCTTGAGTAGGTCAGAATTTGCATCAAAAATCCCTTCATAAGGTCAGCAAATTCACGGGACAATTGAAATGGGAGAACTCGTCCAAGAGAGGCGGAATCCACGCGGGATTTGGGAACATCTTTGTGTGGGGACTGATCTTCCTGCGTGATCCCAAAGCCAAAGTCAGAATTTAACATTTTGGAGGGTTTAATTTGGGCCACAGTGATGTCATAATTGAAATAATACTAATACTAATACTAATACTAATAAATAAAGTTTCATGTTGATGATCAGATTATTGGGGTTTGTTTAATTAATAAAGTGCTTAATTAAAGAGTGGAAAACCCCTCTAGTCGCTGGGAATCACCAGATAAAGCAACATTTACGATTTTTTTTGTATTTTCTCTCCGTTCTCTTCCTCTCCTATTGCCTCTCAGAACTGGCTTCTCTTTGCCCTTCTGCTCTGCCAGAGTTGTGGAGACCAAAATGAGCTCAGATTTCCTCGGAAAAGAGGAGGAATGTGAGATTAACTCTGCTCTTCCCGTGCTGAGCTTGTGAAAACAGCACCAGCTCTCACTGCATCAGAAACGATAAAAAACTCCCAAAACACGGAAAATGGTGAGAAAATCCCCTGTACTGGACAAAGAAAGGTTGAAAATCTCTGATTTTTCACGTGCTGGGTTTCGTTTTGGGTTGAGGAATTCTGTTTGCTCTGATTGTGGAGTGAGGATTGGAGCAGGCTTTGAAATCCAAGGTTTATTCCAGTAAAAATTGCACACCGAAATAACCAAATCTGCTCTGCATTTACCCCTGATTTGTGCTGGTTGTAGGAATCTGTCTCCCACTGGATTTTGGAGAATTTCCAGGTCCATCCCCAGCTCCTGTGACGCAGCCACAGGATGAGGAATGATGGAAAAGAATTTAATTTTCCATTCCCGAAATTTGGGTGAGAAGGAATCCCCCGAGTGAGGAGCCCAAATCTGACTGAGCTCACAACTGCTACGGATCCGGCTGATTTCCCAGAGAAATTGTGGATATTTCCCGATGAATTTGGGATTGGAAGATGGAATTGGAGTAATTTCCTGGAATGGGAAAGAATGGGATGGAGCAGGGATCAAAGTTACAGCCCCCAACTCTGGGAATAAGATGAATTGGGGGATTAAGGGGGTTAAGACATGACCCATCGCATGTCAGGGTCTGGGAATTCTCCTTCCATTGGATCCTGGAATCCTGGGATAGGATTTTCCATCTCCCTGAGAAATCATTTTCCATATGTTGAGTACACTTAGCAAGGGATGGCTGGAATCCAAAGTGAGTTTTCCAAGAACATTCCGGTGGATATTCCGTAGTCAATCATAAATTTAAGTTTCTCCCTTGTTTTAAGGTTCTTAACCTGGATGTTTCATCCCATAAATTCCGTGGGAAAGCTTCATTTCCCTGCCTGTTTGGATATTCCATAATCCATTCTCACCACGGGCAAACCTCGGAAAACCTTCCTGGCTGGGGATTCCTTTCCCTTTTATTCCAGGATTCCCATTCAAGACTGCCCACCAACCTCTTCCTGCCTGACAGTATCAATAAAAACAAATAAATATAATTTTTTAGATTAAAAACATTCCATAAGAGCCACAGCTCCTGGAAAAAAAACCAAACCTCCCAAATATTTCTTGCGATGTAAACCCTAAAAAAATTATTTCCACTGTCATCCCCAATTTCCTCCTCTCAGCTTCCCAGAGCCTTTCGCACGACTGCTTTCTCCACCTTCGCGGCTCCTGCTCCTTTCCTGGAATTCCTACCTGCTATTCCCATCCCATCCCATCCCACCCCATCCCACCCCATCTCATCCCATGGATCCCATCCCCTCCCATCCCATGGATCTCATCCCATCCCATCCCATCCCATCCCATCCCATCCCATCCCATCCCATCCCATCCCATGGATCTCATCTCATCCCATCCTATCCCATCCCATCCCATCCCATCCCACTGCCCACCCACCTGCCACGCTCCAAGGGTGGCTTCCCTCTCCTGGCAGCTTATCCTGAGCTTTTTTTCGGAGCAATTAGTGTCCTGATTTTTTGCAGGAACATCATTAAATCTGGAAAGAAGCATCTCATTAAAGACTCGTTTGGAATGTCTATCCTATCATAACGCTCCAGCAGAACCTTTCCATCATCAAACAAATTCACGGGGAGAGGATTCGGCTGGAATTTGCCTCATTTTTCAGGGTTATTGCTCCGGAAAATATCGGTGTGAACCCAGGAAAAGTGGATAAAATTAGGAGAAATCCTAATGGTGGTGTCCCATTCCGGTAGGGAAGGGAACTTGTGGGAATGTTGGTGCTGGTGGTGGAAAAGGAATGATGAAAATCAGAGGATCTGGCAAAGATTCTGAAGTTTTATTAATAAATATAAATATATATTAGAATATATATTATATTATAGTATAGTATAGTATAGTATAGTATAGTATAGTATAGTATAGTATATATCTTTATAATATATAATATAATATATGTGTATATATTATATAATATAGAATTTTATATAATTATATTTTTAGGTATCATATCATATCATATCATATCATAATATAAATCATATATAATTATAGATAACATATTTATAAATAATATAATATATAATATATGTATATGTGATTATATAATTATAAATATATAAAATTATATGTATAAATAATAATAATATATAACTAAAATATATATGTATATTATACTATATTGTATTATATTGTATTGTATTATATTATATTACATTTTCTAATATATTTATATATTAGAAAAATATTATTTATATAAATATATCTATTTACATTGGCATAGTGTTGGATTGTCTCTGATCTCCTGGGATGAGCCCATGGAAATGGGGTTTGGATAAGGGCTGGGATGAAAGGGAAGAGGGAGAATGGGATTAAGGGAGATCTTCAGGGGGTGTGCAGGGTCCTGGGGCTGCTCCCGGGATTTGGGGGCACCTTTTTAGGGATGAGTTTTCCATATCCTGGAGGAAAAATGAATTCTTGTGCTCAGTTTGTTCTTCCAGATCTTCCTAGGGATGGGTTGGAGGCTCCGGGGGTTTGGGGTGGTCTGGATCCCCCTCCATTCCACGGGCACTTCCCAACCTCATTCCTGCCCCAGAGCCAGCCCAGGGATGGCATTCCCAGAAAATTCCCAGCTCCACGTGTCCCCTTTCTCCAGCCACATCCTGGTTTTCCCATTGAGCATTCCCAGAAAATTCCCAGCTCCACGTGTCCCCTTTCTCCAGCCACATCCTGGTTTTCCCTTTGAGCATTCCCAACCACACTTGGATGGTTCCATCCAAATTTTTGGGACACACATCCCTGAGTTCCTGCAATTCTCCACCCGGGAAAAGCTTGGATCAGCTCAATACATTCTCTATTTTCCATAAATAATTATGTGTTACAATATCTCTTCTTTTCCTGCTCTCTCGTGTCTAAAAAATATGGGAATGAGGAAGCCAAGCCAATCTTTCAGTCCCAGGTTTAAGGATAAAACCTCTCTGCATCCGGAATTTTAACAGGGAATTTTTGGCAGGCAGGAGAAGTTTTCTTGTGCTCAGGAAGTCAGGCCATTAAAAACATCAGATATTAATAATCCAGATATTAAATCTTTTTAAAATGGATGAGTTTTAATAAAAGAGACTTTTTAGATTGGGGTTTTATTGCCATGGTTTGGAGAAGTCACAGGAAAAAAAAATCTTCTCCAACATCTCCATCCTCTTTCCCATTCCACAGCAAAGGAAAATCCTTGAATCTCCTCATGCCTGATTGTGGTGCCTTGCATTCCTCAGATTTTTAAGGTTTTGAGAGATTTTAAGGAAGTCAGGCCTTGCTGGAGGATCAAATGTTTTCCACGGATGAGAATGGTTAAGAGAAAAAAAAATCACTGAAAAAACCCAATTTAAATAATTTCTGTGGGTGGTGGGTGGCTTATTCTGCTTTATTCTTGTGCAAGTACGTGATTATAGCAGAGATAAAAACAATATTCAACAATTCAAGAATACAACTCCCCTTTTTTATGCCCAATAGCCAGTAAAAAACCAAATAAATTAAATCTTGTCACAGTAAAAAAAATTAAAAAGGAAAGGAAAAAAATAGGAATAAAATCAGAGTTTTCTTAACGTTCTGCTGAACGTTTTGGATTTGTGAAAGGAAATGAGACAATTTATGAGATAAAATCTGCCAGGGTTTCACTTGAAATCCATAAAATAATGTAAATTTTGTGTTTAGTGATTGGGTTTTAGGTAGAGGATGTGATTCCACACATCAGCACCCCTCAACGGGGCCATTTTTGAAGGGAATGCAGCTTTTTGTGACAATCTCCTCTATTTTGCATTTCTGTTCTGGTGGAGCAGAATTCCAAAAGCACAGCTCCCGTCAAATGGAGAGGACTTTTCATCCTTATCTTCTGAATATTCCCAGAATCAATCATTTGAATGATTGGGATGAAACGTGGAATTAATTCTGAATATTTGGCTTCTCAACGGAAAAAAGAGCTCAGGCTCCAGCAGCCCTGGGTGCAACAGAACCACAATTCCAGGGAACCTGGGTCAGTTGATTCCCAATTTTTATTTCTTGCCTTTATCACCAAAAATCCCACACCTCAATCCCGTTTTTTAAAGGGAAAAACCTGAAAAACTTTGTGAAACCTTCGTTAGATCCCTTTGTTTCCAATAAAATCTACAAAAAACTCTGCAATTCCCTTCCCTCTGAGTTTTATTTTATTTAACTCTGGTAGGTAACTCCCATCCACAATCTCCCCACCTTCCCACAAAATCCAATTCCCTTCCATCTCTGATTTAAAACCACAATTCATTTTGAGGCTTTCAGGAATCTTTTCAATTTTTTGTGTAAAGCAAACCGAGCCATGAGGGCCAAAAAGGGAAAGGAGACGCCAATAATTTTATTTTCTCGGCAGCAGAGAGCTCTGTTTGAGGCTGCTTTCCCCACCGTGTTGGGAAGTTTGGGGCTGGGGATGTAAATTCTTCATCTTTGTAATTTTTTTGTCCGTTTTTTGCCCCTCCCAGCATTCTCCAGCTCGAAATCTGGGGTCAGGGAATGTTCCTCTGCCAAGAGCTGTTCCCGTTTCTTCCCTGAGATCCCATTTTCCCTCTTTTCTCAATTTGCTCCCAGCTCCGTGCTGAACAAACACACAGCCGGGTGAAAAAAAAAAAAAAAAAAGTCTTTTCTAACGATGAGCACGAAACGAAGAACATTTCACGCTGCTCCAACAATCGCCAGCGTTCCCAGGGCAGATTCCAGCCGCGCTCCGCGGAAAAAAGAGGAATCAAATGTCACGGAGCGGCCTCGTGAGTGACCCCGTGTTCCACGAGGCAAATATTGAATTCCCAACATTGTGTGTGCACCAAATGGAGCTGAAACACCTTTGATTCATCCATTGAAGCTCTGAGCTGTCGCTGCTTTGGAGGGGTTTCTTTGGGTTTTTTTCCCCCCACTTCTTTCTCCGACTCTTTTTTTTTTTTGGATAAATGGACAGCCAGGCAAAGGTTGGAAAATCCAGGTGCTGGCATCTCCTCTCAGAAGGGAGAAAAGGCCTCAGAGTGCACCAAGAGAGGGGGAGTTGGGATATCAGGGAAAATTTCTTTGCTGGAAGAGGGGTGAAATATTGGAGTCACCATTCCTGGAGGTGTTGAAAAACCATGGGAATAGGATGGAAAAATGGAGCTGGGGAGGGGCCTGGAGCACCAGGAAGGGCTGAGGGACCTCAAATCCTGCCCCTCCCTGGTGAAAATGAGGACCTGGAGGGGCTGGA
>VZSR01000520.1:48422448-48434626 GCA_013398615.1 Brachypodius melanocephalos | reverse complement strand
ATCCTGTGATTCTCTGATCCTGTGATTCTCTGTTTTTGTCATCCTGTGATTCCATAATTCCATGTTTCTGTCATTCTCCAATCCCGTGTTTCTCCCATCCCATGATCCCATGGTTCCAGGCTGTGTTTGCCATGCCCAGCCAACCCTTGCCCCGTGTTTTCATCCCTGATCACCTTCTCCAAGGCCATCCCTCCTGCTGGATCCCAGCGTTCCCAGCATGGTCACCACCCTGATTCACCACTTGCAGCTCCGTTTGCTGGGAGAGATTTCCCAGTCTCCGGCACCTCCAGGGACGTTTCCTGACAGGATCAGGGAGGATGGCAGAGAAAAGCTCAAAAATGATGATTTTGAATGAAGAGAAGCCTCTGCCCGTGCACTGGTGGTCAGATTGAATCACCTGCAGCCTGAGAGCAGCGGGAATCTCTCGGATCTCCTTGGCCAAACTTCCAGTGGCCTGAACGTCTCCACATCTCCACTTCCAGCCACGTCCCAAAGCTCATCCGTCCTTCCCACTGGGAACATCCTAAAGGCCAGGACAATCCTTTCATCCCTCAGACCCCTTTGGCAAATCTTTATCCCCTTTGATCCCCATCGCTCCAACGTTTTTGTTCCAATTTTATCTCCTTCCCTTCCATATCCCCGTTGTTTCCCTCCCCAGACCCCGCGGTTTCCTTCATTTCCATCCCGTGCCGCAGAAAACGCGGCGTCGTCTCCACGAAACTTCCCGCTGCGCATTAATTTCTTTCCCCATAATTGTATTTATATTTCAACAAATAGGCTTGAAGTGCATTATTATTCCGAAATGAGCGCTAATGGCTTTCAGCACTTTCCTGCAGCTAATTGTGCATTTGTTTCCCGGCTTTGATGGCTCATGATGAGTTCCAGTTCTTCATTTACATGAAACAACTGTGAAGGAGAAATTAACTGGCTGCTTATTTCATCCACGCATTTATTTCTTCGCTCCCCGAAAAGCTCGGTGCAAACTGTCGGTGTCCGTCAAATAATCCCTTTCCCAGAGGCAGGGCCCCATTAGGAAAACATTTCCCTAAATGAGGAACACCAATCTTCAGCTACCCCCCAACAGGGAAAAAAAAAAAGGGAAGAGGAGCAATTTATTGCTGCTCCTGTGTCACTCCAGAACATAAAAATTCAGATTTTGTGGACACGAATTTGTTTTAAGGTCACAGAATCCCGTGGCACGATTTCAGTGGGATCACTGAAGATATTCCTGGTGCTGGAGTGGAATTCCGAGGGGTTTGAACAGGATGGGAGATTGGACAACACCACCCACAGTGAAATAATTTCCCTTTCATAATTAGCAAGGTCGTTTTTTGTATCCTTATGGAGCAGCAGGAGACTTGGACCTTCCTCTGAAAGTCGAGGACTCCACGAGAAGGAAGGAAGGAATCTCTTAATCCACAAATTGTTTCCTTTGGCTCACCCACCCTCTTAAACAGCCCCCAAAATTCACATTTTAGAACATTTCTTAAGCCATAAAATCATCCGACTTCCATTAAAATGCTTCAGCAGGGTTGGAATTAAAGTGCCTGGATTTAACTCTCCCTTTCCCAACCTTTTTTTTTTTTTTTTCCCAAGGAATTAAACTGTTTCCTCCCAAGTAACATGGCTGTTTTCCTCATTTTATTTTTCCGGGAAGAAAAGAGGAGAGAAGGAATTAATCCAACAACAAACCTTGATGAGGGGAAAAGAAGTTAATTGAAAAGTGTGATGAGGACGCTGAGCTCATTCCAGCCTGGGCAGCAATGGAAACAGCGGCATTGACAAAGAAAAATTAAAATTTGCCCCAGAGTTCAAATACTGTTAATAAACGGGGGAAGAGGACGCCCAGAATCCTTGGGAAGTAGCCTGAGGGCACATTCCATGCTTATGCAAGTTTTATGGAAAAGTAAATTATTCTCCACTACAAATTCTCTTTTTTTTAAAAAAAAAAAAAAAAAAAAAAAGGCAAACTGAGTCTGGGCAACGCTTTGGCCTGAATTTTTCTTCAATTTTGGGATTGTTTTCAGGGGATTTCTGAAAGGTGGAACCTGCTGGGAAGGAAGAACATTTTTTTGTGGGAGACAACATCCCTCCCCCAATCCCATGGGATTCACTGTGTGGTGGCCAGGGGCTGCTCCAGGGGGTGTTTGCTATTCCATAAAACAATCCAGCAGAGCCTTTGAACTGCTGGAAAATATTCCAGGGGAAGATGGGGAGGTGCTAAAGGAATTATTCCTCCCTACCAACCTCTAGGCTGTGCTCCAGGCCTCTGGTAAAGGCCCAGAGGTACAGAAAAATTCCATGGAATTCTGCAATGCTTTGGGTTGGAAGGGACATTAAAACCCATCTCATTTCATCCCTGCCATGGGGAACAACTTCCACTATCCAAGGTTGCTCCAAGCCCCGTCCAGCCAGGCCTTGGACATTTCCAGGGATCCAGGGGCACCCACAGCTGCTCTATCCATCTTCATTAATTGGGATATTCCCACGGGAGTGGTTTCTGTTCCCAGAAATTCCCCATCTTCCATCAGTTTTGTTCCAAACCCACCAGGTCAGTGAATGAACCATCCCAGCACCAGGAGAAATTCAGGGAATATCCAAACCCTGCTCCAGAGCCAGTGGAAAATACAGGCAGAGGCGGCAGGGGTGACACAGAGCAAATCTTGGGATGGAGCAGCTGCTATTCCCACATGGAGAGGGAATACAGGGTGGGAGTGGGCTCTTCTCCTAGGTAAAAAGAAGGAATGAGAGGAAATAGCCCCAGATTGTGCCAGGGAAGGTTCCGAATGGATATTATGGAAACTTTCTCCACAGAAAATATTGTTAAGCACAGGATCAGGCTGCCCAGGGCTGGGGTGGAGCTGCCATCCCAAAAAAACACATGGATGTGGGACTCGGGACGTGGTTTGGTGGTGAACGAGGTGAGGCTGGGTTCACAGCTGGATGGATGATCCTGCAGGGCTTTTCCAGCCTTAACAATTCCATGATTTCAACACCACAGGTACCCTTTGCTCCCCTCACACTGCTCCAAACCCCATCCCACAGCAACCCCGGAGCTGTGCCGGAGAAATAATTCCCATTTCCCACCAGGCCCAGGCCTGCAAGTCTCGGCTTTTTTTTCCCTTTCTCATCCTAAATTGGCTTGGAATCACTGCTTTAATTCCCGGGGTAAAGCATGATCTGTGATTATGACACGCAGGGAGATGAAAGCAAAGAGCTTTTCCCCACGCAGCCTCTCCTTGACTCCCGCAGCGTCTGCCTTGGCTGGTTTGTAACCCTGCCCAGTTAATTTTGTGCTCAGTGGCTTTTTCCAAGCACGAAGCCTGGCTTAAAAAAAAAAAAACCAAACAAAAAAACCCCCAAAACTGCTCAGAAATTCATTAAGTTCACAATGCGCTTGGCCTCGCTCCAGCCGAATTATTCCATTTCTGTGGTTGCTCAAAAGAGAGGAAAAGCGGGGTGGGATTGATCCGACCCACACACAGAGATTCCTGTCTGAGAGCCTGCGTGGGAACCCAGCCCCGGATAATCCGCACAGCCTTGCCCAGGATTAATCCAGACTAGGAAATGTTCCAGATTTTCCTGTGCATTCCCTGCAGGGGACGAATTGGTGTCACAACGGCCCAGCTGACAGGGGGACACTTTTGGGGGGGAGATGGAAAATGACAATTTTTAAGCTGCCTCAGCTTTTGATTCCTCCCTGGTTTGTGCCTGAAAAGCTCCAACACACGAGCTCAGAGCCTTTATTTACTCTGTTCTATTTATTTACATTTCATTCGTCATTCCTGCCAAATCCTCCCTTTCCCTTGGATGCTGTCCCCTGTCCGACACCCCTTTGTGACCCCCCCCCAAAGCCCGGGTGTCCCATTCCCAGCTGTGTCCCCACAATCAACATCTGGCTTATCTTTTCCTTTTAGCTATCCTATAAAACCACGGGATTTCCGGCTCAGATTCCCAAATGACTTGAAGGGATCCTAAAACCCCGGAATGTTTTCGAAGGGCCCTTCAAGACCGCCGTGTTCCACTCCCTGCCACGGGCAGGGACACTTTCACTCGGATCATATTAAAAGAAATGCTGTGTGAATTCCTGATGCCTCCAGGCTTCCTTTTTTCCCCCTTTTTTTTTTTTGTTTTTTTGTTTTTCCTTTGTGGACGTGACCCCCTGTCCCCATCGGGACACTCCCGTGCCACCAGCTCTGAGATGTCATTTCGCTCGAGCAGGTAATTAGTGCAAAGACAGATTGCACTCCATCAAAGGGCCTTTTGTGAAGAGAGAGCAGCAAAGAAAAATCCTTTGCCCTGGGCTGCTCTTCCTTTTGTCAGCCAGGTGGGTTAAAAGAGAGGGAATCATCCCAGCGTAGGGATGAAATATTCCCTTTTTTAAGCCACCCAAATCCCATTCGGTAGAAATCAGAACCATCTGCTTTGCATTTCTGATTTTACTTCCAGGAAACCTGGAATAAAGAAGTGTTTTTCCTGGTTTAAATGGATTTTCCGAAGATTCCTTTCCTTTTTGTACTTAACACACTTTGCAGGGCAGTGGATTCGTCCTGGGTGGATTTCAGGTGGATTCCAGGTGGATTCCAGGTATTCCACTAAGACTTATCACCAAATGCCGTTCTTCTGATTAAAACATTCCTTATTTTCCAGTGATGGTCTTCATTCCAGGAACAAACTCCTTGTCCATTCGTGGCACATCCCACTCCTTCAGCACCAGGACTATTAAATAAAGAGATGTTTTTCCTGGCCCAACTGGGCTTTCCAAAGATTCTTTTCCTTTCTGTACTTATTGTGTTTTGCAGGGCTGGAGATTTGTCCTGAATGGATTTTGGGTGGATTCCAGGTGGATTTCAGGTGGATTCCAGATATTCCACAAAAACTTATCACCAAATGCTGTTCTTCTGATTAAGACATTCCTTATTTTCCAGTGATGCCCTTCATTCCAGGAATGAATTCTTTTCCCATTTGTGGCATATCCCACTCCTTCAGCACCAGGACTATTAAATAAAGAGGTATTTTTCCTGGCCTAACCGGATTTTCCAAAGATTCTTCTTCTTTTTTGTACTTAACGCACTTTGCAGGGCCAAGGATTTGTCCTGAATGGATTTTGGGTGGATTTCAGGTGGATTTGAGATATTCCAGTGTGACTTATCACCAAATGCCTTTCCTCTGATTAAGACATTCCTTATTTTCCAGTGATGCCCTTCAAACTCTTTATCCATCTATGGCACATCCCACTCCTTCAGTGCCAGGAATCCTCAGGAAGGAGCCATTCCCAGAGCATTTTTTGGGTGCTTTTCCGAGCCCTCACTCCAGCTGAGCAAATTCCCGATGGTTTTTGTGCTCCTTGCAGAAACTTTTGTGGAGCTGCTCCTTCGTTGTGCTGCTCTCAGTCACCTAACTCAGCACATCGGAGCGATTTGGATCGTTCACCTTCCAGCTTATCCTTGGAATTCTGCTGATTCCGGGGCTCTGCGCTTTCCTGTCCTGATCTCTCGATGTCAGTGGCCTTCAGCGAGAGCAGGAGCTGTGCTAAATGAGCTGGGCAAGGCTGGGGACATTTTTCCAAGGCAGCTTTTTGTTCCTGGAGACTTTGGAGCTTCACCTCCAGCTCAGCTGTGGTTCACAGGCAGCCCCTTCCTTGTCCTTGGAGGCAAAAAATCCAAATATTCCATGTTTGGTGGATCACAGCAGAGGAATTGGTTTTTCCCACGGCGTTCCTGAAGCAAAAATCCCAAATCACACCGAGTGAAGTCTCCGGATTCCCTCTGGGATGGTTTCTGCTGCCCCTCTGGCTCCACGCTGGCCTCTCCTTCCTCTCCATCAAAGATTTCCCAACCCTCCTCCAGCTCCAGCAGCACAGCCCGGCCACACGCCTGGAACAAAGCAGCCAAAAATCAAAGCTGCTTCCCCAAAATCAGTGAGAAGTGACCCAGAGGAGGTTCAGCCACCTCAAAGGCCCGAATTCCACAGTCTGTCTCCAAGAGGAAAACCTGGAAGCGTTCAATTCCATGAAATTGCTGCCTGACCCCTTCTCAGACCAACCTTTTCTCAGTATTAACGAGGTTCTTTTTAATTAAGCGTCATTAAATCTCTGCTTCCTCCTGGGTTTTGCTGCTGTGTTGAAGGCAAGAGGAGAGACAAGCGTGGATTCCTGGAGAGGACAGATCCCAGTGAAGGATTTGGTCCAGGTGCAGTTGGAATTATGAAGCTGCACATGGATGGGAAAGAAAGGATTGATGGAAATAGGGAATAATTTGTGTTGGAAGGGACCTTAAAGATCATCCCATGGGCAGGGACACCTCACACTATCCCAGGATGCTCCAACGAGGCCTTGGACATTTCCAGGGATCCAGGGGCAGCCACAGTTGCCCTGGGAATTCTATTCCAGGGTCTCCCCACCCTCCCAGACAGGAATTCGTTCCCAATCTCCCACCTAAACCTCCTTTCTGTCAGTCTGAAGCCATTCCCTGTGTCCTGTCCCTCCATCCCTTGTCCAAAGCCTTTCTCCATCTTTCCCACAGCTCCTTCAGGTCCTGGAAGGCCACAATGAGGTCACCTCAAAACTTTTCCAGGCTGAACATTCCCAAATAATTCCTCACACATTGAGCCAGCTCTTGGCATCACTTTCAAACTTCTGTAGCTCCGAAGAAGAGCCAGCTTTGCCAAAAAGGAGAATTCCAAGCTCACAACTGACCTCAAACCAGAAACCACCGCAGATTCCCTGAAATCCAAGATCTGTTTGGGCTGTTTTCGTGAGGAAAGGAGAAGGAAAGGGGAGGGAAAGCCACAACTTCTCTGGGAATTTTATTCCAGGGCCTCCCCACCCTCCCAGCCAAGAATTCCTTCCCCATATCCCATCCAGCCCTGCCTGAGAGCGTTCTCCAAATGCTCCTGGAGCTCTGGAAGCTTTGGGAATGTGCCCATTCCCTGGGGAGCCTGGGCAGTGCCCTAGCACCTTCACACAGTCCAAGGTGACAAATTCCTTCTTTTGTGTCAGAATTCCTTCAGAAAGGAAAATAATCTGTGTGGGATCCAACTGTGTTTGTTGGAATCTGTAAATAAACCACGGAAAATGAGGAGAAAGGAAAAGTCAGCCCACAACAAACAAAGGAAAACATCCAGATGGTCTGGACCGAAGAGATTTCCCTTGGTTGGCAGAGGAGGATGGGATGGAAAATGAAATTATGAGGAGGGAGGGTGGACAAGTGCTGGAAGAGGGGAAAAAACGGGAAATGTTGGAGGAAAGGCAGCTGGGGTTTGTTAAAACAGCTCAGGAGGGGCAGGTTGGGCTGGAACACGAGATCCTGGCTCCCAGCTCTCTGAAAACAGGGAAAACAGGGGCTGTGGAGAGCTGGATTGGAAATTCCCACATCTAAGTGCCCTCAGCTGAACAATTCCTCGGTCAGGAAATGGGATGCAAATGGGATTCACTGAGAGAGGAATTTCCAGAGTGTGAAAGGAGCTTTTGGAAAGGAGAGGAGAAATTAAAGGATGTGGTTAAACGCCTTCATAAAACCATGGAATGGTGGAATTGTTAAGCTTGGAAAGGACATCCAAGATCATCAATCCATCGACCAGCACCACCACCAGGTGCCTCAACTGCCAAATCCACTTTTTTTGGGGGCACTTCCATGGACTGGGACTCCACCACTCCTCTGGACAGCCTCTTCCAATGCTTGACAACCCTTCCCATGAAAAAATTTTCCAAGATCCAACTTAAACCTTCCCTGGACCCACTTCAGGCTGGTTCTTTTCTTCCTGTCCTTGTTCCCCAAAGGGGACATTTGGGTTGGATATTGGGAAGGAATTCCTGGCTGGGCTGGAATTCCCAGATTTGCTGTGGCTGCCCCTGGATCCCTGAAGTGTCCAAGGCCAGGTTGGACACTGGGGTTGGAGCAGCCTGGGATGATGGGATTTGTCCTGCCCATGGCAGGGGATGGGGATGAAATGGGATTTAAGGTCCCTTCCCACCCAAATCACTCTGGAATTCTCTCCTTGACCGTATAAAATTATTATAAGGAATTACATCAGGGTGCATCCCACTGGATAAACTGGGAGATGATGGATTATCAGACATCCCAACATTACTGGACAGATTCCTGATGTCAATGATTTTATCCCAAATGTTCCCCAAATCTTTCTTTTTTTCCCCCAACATAAATAAAAGCAGAAGCTTCTTTTAAAACCAAATTGGTTTTCCTGGAAATGGTTTCCACAGAATTGTTTTAAGGGACTTCCTGCACCTCTAAGCTAGACCTTCATCCCAATTTTTCCAAGCTGGGCTGCTCAAATGGAATTTTCAGGATGTCTCCTCCCCCAGCTGTTGGATTTACCAGAGAAATCCAGGGAGCTGCTGGTTTGAGTGGAAAAGGAGATTTCTCCTGAAATGTTGCAAGTGAGGAAAATAAATCCACAGCACGAAAGGAACTCTCGACAATTCCTGTCTGATGATCCTCAATGGGAAACCTCAGCTCCCAGATAAACCCCAGAAATTAATCCGCACACGGAGATTCAGGGATTGGTCCAGCACTGCCGGAATTCAGCATCCTCCTGCATGTTCTGCCAAGAAGATTCTCCATGGAGGAATTCAATCTTTGGGAAAACTCAATAAATTTATAATCTAGAAGTTTGTGATTTTGAAGTTTGGGAGGGGATTAATCACCTGAGGGAGGTTTCCACCTTCACGTTTTTATCAAAATTCCCATTTGGGGACCTTCCAAACTTCCTTGGTCTAGGAATCGTTTGGATTAAACCAGATGAATTTAATCTTTGGGAAAACTCAATAATTTTATAATCCAGGAGTTTGGGATTTAAAAGTTTGAAGGGACTTAATCCCCTAAGGGATTTTTCCACCCTCACATTGTAATCAAAATTCCTATTCTGGGACCTTCCAAAGTTCCCTGGCCTAGGAATGGTTCAGATTTAAACCAGAAGAATTTAATCTTTGGGAAAACTCAATAAATTTATAACCCAGGAGTTTGGGATTTTAAAGATTTGGGGGGATTTAATCACCTGAGGGTCCTTTCCACCCTCACATTGTTATCGAAATTCCCATTCTGAGACTTCCCAAAGTTCCCTGGCCTAGGAATGGTTTGGATTTCAGCCAGATTTAACAAGAACTGTTGAACTGAGTGGGCTCTTGACTCCCATATTCAGGGTTGCCTTCCCTACATCAATTACTTTAAGGCTCGCTCTCTCCAAATTCTGCTTCCATAGTTACCTCTTTAATATGATTCATCTGCAGAGGGAGGAAAAAAAAGAAAAAGGAAAAAAAAAGGAAAAAAGAATAAAAGAGCAGGAGTCAGCAAACGGAATCTGGCAAGGAATGAATCAAATAAACTCGGAATTGTGTCCTGGATTAGATTCCATTCGACCGGAGCTGTGCATTGAGAACCCTCCAGTGGGGAGCTGAGAGAAAGGATTTGATGACATCAGCGATTCCCGGGGTCCATCCCCAGAGGATGATAAATAACATTCCCTCCCAGCCCTGAGCTCATCCAAAGCCGTTTTTAAGGAATGTGTGCAGCATCTCTTAAATTATTCCACTCTGGAGACCTGAGGCAGCAGGAGATCATCTGTGGGACGGCTTCAGACAATTTGGAAGGGATTTTAATATTGCTGCAATTGTCTCCGAGCTCCCTGCAAGGCCCAGAACTGCTTTAATCCCTCTCCTGAGTGGAATTTAATTCCACGCTCCTTGAGACGGAGCAGGGAAGTTTCCCTTGGAATCTGGGAATTTTTTTGTGACAACAGCACCCGGGAGCACGGAGCGGTTTTGGGTTTGCTCATCTTCTTCCTTCAACTCACTTTAATTCACTAAAATTTAGAATTTGCTAAAATTTTGCCCTTTCCTTGATTTTTTCCATAAATCTCCAGCTATTCCTGCTTTTCTGCAGGATCCAGGTGGGCTCACGCTCTGCTCCAGTGTCTGAGTAGCAGCCACAGCAGGAGAGAACAGAATTCCTTCTGTTCCAACCTGCACTTTCAAGGGATTCACGGCAGGGAATATTCCTGTGGAACCAGGAAAAGCAGGAAAAACCTGAGGAAAAGGCTGGGGGAAAATGGGCGTGAATAAAAGGGAAGAACAAGCTGAGGAGTGCTCCAACTCTTCCCACATTTTTTGTTGCCCTCATCCAGATCTCGTCGAACAAATCTGCTCGAGGCTGGAGCAGAACTCGGATGTTCCTGCTCACAGTGAGTCTGACAGCTCAGACACGTCTGAAAATCGCCTGGAAATTTCAACCCATCCCAGGAATTCCTCCCAATTAAATCCATGGAACCTTCCAAATGTGTTTGACATTTTCCTTTTCCTTTTCCTTTTCCTTTTCCTTCTCCTTCTCCTTCTCCTTCTCCTTTTTCTCCTTCCCTTTTCCCTTTGTCCCTTTTCCCTCTCCCTTTTCCCTTTCCTTTTTTTCCCTTTCCCCATTTTCCCCATCTTTGAACTGGAATAATTTAGGGATCAGCTGTTCCCTAAATCCAGAGGGTTTGGGGGTTTTTTTCCCAAACAGATGCTCTGTGTTTCTTTACACCCTTCACTAAATTCATAACACTGATGATTATTTGATTTCTGGGAATGAATCTTCCCAAATTTCCCAGTGTTCCCATGGATCACATCCCAGAGAGTATTCCTTTACCTGGATCAAATCCGACTTTCCTTGGAGCAGAATGGCAGCAAGAAAAGCCCCCCCAGGAGCCACAGCTCCCCCGGGATTGTCAACACAACGATCCCAGTCTTTAAACGGGGATTTATTCCTGCCTTTGATCCAGACAATTTCATATTCCCAAAAACACAAAACAGCCGGCATTTTTCCCAAAGTACAAATTTCCTCCTCAAACCAAAGGGTGGAAGCAGCAGCAGCTCCACGTTGCTCAGACACTTTTATTTCTCCTAAAAAGACCCGGCAGTTTGTTTTCCTCAGCCAGATCCGAACACTTTTTATCCAACTTCCTGGTGAAAATCTGGGGAAAAAACCCTCACCCCGGTGATGAAAACGCCTTCCAATTTTTGATGAAAATGCGAAGAGGAGCAGCAAAACAGAGCTTCACTCTCTGGCAGGTGCATTTTGGTTCAGGAAACCAATGTTTATTTTAAAAATGTATTTAACCTTCGCTGGATTACGAATGCAAACTCCACATGAAACTGTTCCCGCTAAATGGATGAGGAATTGGAATATTTGGGATACTTTGGGGGTTGGTTTTATGGTTCTTGGATGATTTTCCAAGCAGTGAAAATACAGTTGTTCTGCCACATCTGGTTTGCTCCGGGAAAAGAATTCCTGAGGGAATCATCCACATGGCTTTGGGTGTTTGTGGGAATTCTTACATCACTTTTTGGTGGATAAATCACGGATCATCACAGACCCTGGATGGAAAATGAGGACGAACTGGGAATATTTGAAAATTTGACGCTTTTTCCCCACCATGTTTCATTCCCCAGCTTCCAACCCCTGAATTCTTTGTCCCTCTGAAGCAGCAGAATCTTCCTTCAGGTGGGAAAAGATGGAAAAAAATGGAGAGGAGGCAAAAGTTGCTTCCAGTAAATCTGTAAACTCCGGGATATTGGGGCTGACTCGTGGAATTGCTTTCAGCAGCCTCAGCTTCAAACCCATCGATGCTTTAAACCCAGCCTCAAGTTTATTCATGGCCTAATAAAGCTGTCAGAGCAAAATGTTTCCAAAAGAATTTTCCACTGGAAGTCGTCTCCTCCTGCCAGAGCTTTAAAAGTACGGTCGCTTTATCCCGAGGACCGGTGAATGCAAATTGATTTTGAGGGGAAAAATGTGCCAAGACTGTAATTCTCTCCCTTCAGATAAATGGATTTCTTTTAATAGGCAGCAGCTTTATTAATTAGGACACTGCAGACAGGAGAGGAGTCGGTTTGAGGAGGTTTTGAGCTCGGCTCGATGAATTAAATTCGATGCCGATGCAAATGGTTTCAGCAAAAAGCTTTGAAACCCGGCCCGCGTCTTCCTGGTTCTTTTGTGTTTTGGAAAATAAGGAACCTGGGAAGCAGCAAGCCTTGAAATGGGGCTTGAAAGCCTTGGAATAGTTTTTATTCCTGTTTAAAAAAACTAAAAAATGAAGTCCGGATGAAAATCCAGATAATGTGGAAATAGAGAGAACCTTCTTCTCCTGAGCTCCAAAGGATTTTTTTTTTTTTTTTTTTTTTTTTTTT
>VZSR01000520.1:48393232-48410001 GCA_013398615.1 Brachypodius melanocephalos | reverse complement strand
CAGGACAGGGACAGGTCACTGCTGCCATCCCCAGCTGCCCGGGGCATTATCCATCCAGTAAATCCAGGCAGTTCATCCACAGCCTTTGGAATCTGGGAAGCTGGAGGTGACACTCAGAGGTTTCCTCGCTGGCTGCTGTGGCCACTCAGCATTTCCTCCGTGTCCTTCCAATCCCAGGATATTCCCTCTCTCCGGTGCTGTTCCAGACTCACCTGCTGGCTCATTCCATGGGATTGACACATTTTCCAACAGCCTGTGACAGCTGAACCCTTTGGAGCCTGATTTATTGGGAAAGGTGAGGAGTTCCAGAGAAATGCAGTTGGAAAATCAGACCTGTGGCCTGGGGTTTAACCTTTGGAGTGCTAGGAGCAGGAAAAAGGGATTTTAGGCACTGAACACACCCACAAAACTCTCAGGAAGAGGGATCTGTGTATGCCAGGATTGGAGCTGGAGGCAGAGGGCAGGATCCGAGTGGTTCCAAGGTTTTTGTAATTCCAGATGTGCTGGGAATGCTGCAGATTTCACACCTTGGATTTGCAGGTGGAAATGTCCAGATTTGGTTTTCAACCCTTTTGAAGGATTTCCTCCCTCAGCAGCTGTTGTTTCATGGCTCTGAGGAGATTAAAGTTTGCTTTTCCATATTAACTCCCCCCATCCAGTTTTGGCCATTCCCAGTTTGAAAGATGCCCAGTGCTAGGAGCAGGACAAGGAAATGCCAGCAGGGAAATTTCCAGGCAGGAAAAGCCAGGGGGTTTGGAACAAATGCGTCCCTGAACTGAAAGAGTGCACAGAAAACACACAAAGTGTTTTTCCATGAGGTTTCCAAGGGGGAACTGCTGAAGGAGGCAGAAATTCCCCTGGTTTTCCACACCAGCAGCTTCACTTGGATTTTCGCTTGGAAAATCCCTCCAAGGTCACCCAGTCCCAGCTGTGCCTGATCCCCACCCTGTCCCCAGCCCAGAGCTCCAAGTGCCACCTCCAGGAATTCCTTGGACACCTCCAGGGATGGGCACTCCAAACCTCCCTGGGCACTTCCAAGGCCTGAGCCCCCTTTCCATGGGGAAATTCCTGCTGCTGTCCACCCTGAGCCTCCCCTGGCCCAGCCTGAGGCCGTTCCCTCTCCTCCTGTCCCTGTTCCCTGCCAGCACAGCCCGACCCCCCCGGCTGTCCCCTCCTGGCAGGGACTTGTGCAGAGCCACAAGGTCCCCCCTGAGCCTCCTTTGCTCCAGGCTCAGCCCCTTCCCAGCTCCATCAGGAATTCTCCAGCCCTTTCCCAGCTCTCTCAGCCTCTCCTGGTGTTCCAGACCCTTCCCAGTTCTGTTCCCTTTCCTGGACATGCTCCAGCTCATCATTTTTGCTGTTTCTGAAAGATCTGAACAGAAACAATGAAGCTGAACCACAAAAACAGCAACACACGGAAAATCCAGAGTCAGCACAGGCAGAGCTGTCGCTCCAGCCCTGGGAAAAACAAGATTCCCACTTCCAAATCTGTGGGGAAACAAAAGTTTAGAAGGAGGGAAATGCAGACAGCAAAGGGAAGACTTCCAGGGCTCAGCAAACCTGGGAATGCCGTGAGGATGCAGCTGGGACCACCAGGACCAGGCACATCCCAACAAACCAGGGCCAGGGGGAAAGCACAGCCAGAAAATCCCATGGCTTATCCTGCCTGCCCCATGCCAGGGCCCAGAGGAATTCCAGGAGCAGCCAGAACCAACCCCAACATCTTCCCAGGAAAGCGTGCAGGGATGGCAGCAGGTGCCAACAATTTGGTGCCAGCTCGGCATGAGGAGGTCAGGAGTTGGACTCGTGATCCTTGTGAGCCCCTTCCCACTCAGGATATTCCAGGAAAGATCCATTTTCTAGGATCTCAGCAACATCTGCCCCACGCAGACGGGCATTAATCACATTCCTGGCAATTCCAGGACAATTTCCAAGCTCCTGCTGCAGGCTGGGAGACAAGAATTAATTTTTTGGAGTGTCCCAGCCCTGATCCATCAGCTCCCAGCTGGAGCTGTCCAGGTGCATCAGCTCAGCCCAGAACTGTGCAAGCTAAAGTTATTTAATCCATGTTTTCCCATTGTGGGGCAGGGAAAAATGAATTCCCAATCTTTCCTGCAGCCTGGGGCACAGGTGGGAGCTGGAGGTGTCAGATTTTGTTAAACTGCTAAAATTCCATCCTGTTTCAGATCCTAGCAGGTAATGGGAAAGGCTGCAGGTAAATAAAAGTGCTCTCTCTGCTGAAAATAAATGACTTGGATGATTCCCAAAGGACCCAAATTCTGCAGGAAAAAAGGAGAAATCCTTCTTCCAGCACCCCAAAACAGTCAAGCATTCCCTTAAAAGACAGGGAGGGCCTGGAAAACGGGAACAATCAGGAATGCCCAGGCTCAGGGAGCCAAAGATCAATGTAAAAACAGAATTAGCCTGCTTAATTCCGGGCATCGCTTGTGCTCTTTGGAGGTGGAATGTGTTTGACATAAACATCTGCAAAATCCCAGCTCCGGGTGTTGGAATTGTTGCATTCCCGCAGAATTTGGGGAAGATAAGCTCGAATTCCTTCCCTGTGCTGTGCAAGCTCTTGCCTGGTCCCTGGGGTGGGAGAGCTGAGTCAGGAGTTTTCCTCCTGAGCTCAGGATTGAAAGCTTTAACTTCAGGAGTCAACAAAAAGGCCAAGGAAGAAGCTGTGAGCCAATTTCAATCCCAGCAGGAGGGAAAACCAGGAATCCACAAGTCATTCCTTGTGCCAGGTCCTGAGTCAGGTTCGAGATGCAATAATTGCATTTCTGTTCTCCTGCCGGTCCCAAGCTGAATTCTCCCAACAAATCACAGCATCCAGGATTATTGTGTGCATCCCACGGCTTTTCCAAAGGATGCCCACGGATGCCAGCACAGCAAAACCTTCAGGAGCCATCCCAATCCCATCATCCTGTCCGTGAATTTGAAAATATCGAGGAGTTCGCAGGCTGGGTATTTAAATGTCTTTTTGCACCGCTGCTTCAGCAGCTCCAAAGTGACTCCGGCGTTTCCCTGACAAGATCCCACGCTGGGTTTTTTTGTCCCGAGGAATTCAGCTGCCAAGATCATTCCGGAGACAAAAGGAGGGAACACAAAAGCCGAGCCTGGATCTGAGGCCGGCCCTGGTTTGCAGATCAAAAGCAGCAGCTCAGCCTTTGAAAAGGCAGCGCGGATTTGGCCTTTTGAAATCCATCACCTTGGCAACACCAGGCAACTGGGAATTACAATGGACAAACCTTGGGATCGGACATGGCCCGAGTTTGTGGGACCACCCGGCATCAAGGGCAAGGAATGTGGTGATTCCTTGGCAGGGCAGCCCTCAGGACACGCTCACCTGCACGGACACACCCTCAGGTGCAGGCTCCTCCATCCCAGGAGCCAAATTCCGGGAATGGGATGGACTGGAAGATGAGCTGTGCCCAGATTCCCAATTCCTCCTGCAGAGCTGCCGAGGGAGGGGTTCCCACACAGATTCCCGGGACCGTGCTTGTGCTTTCCAGAATCCCAGGGTGGATGGGATTTAAGATCCCTCCCCAGATATTCTGGGATTCCATAACACCGAGGGAATTGGAATGTGTCGGGGCAGCAAAGCACAGCTTCACCTCAGGAATGGGAGTTTAGGATTTATGGGAACAACTTAATAAGTTCCCCGGGATTTATTAAAGGGTTTTTTTTCCATGGCAGAGGGTGAACGCCAGTCTTATCCCTGCTTTTTATCCCTGGAATGCTGGTGATAATTTAGTGAGGAATTAAACCAATCATTCTTTCTGTCATTAATTAGTCTGAGCTCCAAGGCCATTCCTGGCATTTTAATCCAGGAACAGCCATCCCACCGCTTCTAGCAAAGCCACCCTCAAAATCAGAAATATCCTGGATTTTTCCCTACATTTTTCTTCTCTCCATTCAAAAGCTGAACCTTTCCAGAGAATCTTTTGCATCTCTTTTAAGGGAATATTTATTAAACCTTGTGTCAGCTCTCTCCAAAAATCACAGGCTGAGATAAGAGGGAATAACAGCATTCCCTTTTCCTTGTGCCCCATCCATCCTGCAAAGGGATGAGGAAAATAAACAGATGGATCCTCTCCCCGCGAGCCGAGCATCGACCCCGCGGAAGAAAAATGAAACCTTCTCCCGGGATTTATTTGGGATGCACTCACGGATCTGAGGGAGAGGAGTGGATAAAAGATGCTGCCCATCCCATCCCATCCCTGGTGTGATTGTGTGGAGGATACGGAGCTTCCTCGCGGAAGCAGCGCGGCCGTGGATTTATCCAATCTGATTTTCCGTGAAGGATTTGCTGTCAGCCGTCCCAGGAGGCAGCAGCAGCATCCTGGGCCTTGGATCATGGGAAAAGGCTCAGGGAGTTCAAGGTTGGAGTTTCAGGTGTCAGTCTGATGATGAAGCGGAGCTCTGCTGACTCATCCGTATTCCCAGCGCAATTCCCGCTTGGAAAGGGGAGCCCGGGTAATCCATCCTGCCTGAGACTCTGTGACAGAGCCATGAAAGAGCTGCTGAAGCATCACCAGGAATTCTCATTAAACCATCAGGATTCCTGGAGCTGGAGTCACACTCCCGATATCCCATGGGTGAATTTCCAGGGCTCCTGGAGCTGGAGTCACACTGCTGATATTCCACGGGTGAATTCCCAGTGTAGGCAGGGCCCTTGTGGCGAGGACAAACCTCTGCTGCCACAGAATTCCTGCTGGGATTTTTTGTGAATTGCTCCTCCATCCTCCTCGATCCTTCATGGCTAAAGAGGCGGGCAAGGAGAAGCAGCTGGATCAGCTGGACTCTGTTTCCAGGGGGTAACACACGTTGGATCTCCACAACAAATTTTTGTTGGATTTAACACCACCAATGGCACTTGGGGACACGGAGGGCGGTGGCCTTGGCAGAGCTGGGATAATGGGATCTCATTCCTGGTTCTACTCCAGGCACCAAAGGGATGGGCAGGGATTGATCCCAGGAATTCCCCCTGGAGAGGAGCAGGGGTAGAGTCCCCTCCCTGAGGACATTCCAGAGGTGTCTGGACACAATCCTGTGCTGGAGCAGGGAGTGCCCCAGCGTGGTGCCTTCCAGCCTGACCATCCTGGAATTCTGGGATTATTCCCATCTCTGGTGACTCCAGTGTTCCATCAGTGTTCCCATTGTCTCCTCTGCCCACCGAGCTCCCTCTGGAATCTCCGTTACTTCCCATCCTCACCACTTTAAGCTCTCTATATTCCAGTTTTATTGCACACTTTAATTTCCAACCAGAACTCAGAGCTCTGAGCCCAAGGTGGGGCTGGAGCTGCATTCCCAGAGTATGAAATATCCCTTTTCCAGGACCCCATTCTCTGGATTTAGGAGGGTTTGGGGGGTTAAAACCTTCCCCCTGTGTTGGAACAGCTCCAGATTTGAAACTTCCATAGAAATAGGAATCGTTTATCCCTTAGAAAAGCAGACAAGAGCCGCAGGCAGACATCGATCGGAGCGGAAAAGGGAATTTATTGCTGATTAAAACACTGCTGAACCTCCCCGGGTGAGCAGCTCTTACCTGTCACTGTGCACCTCCAGTCCACCCAGCAACGTCCTGAGCCACGGGAATTATTAAAAAAACACCGGGGAAAAGGAATCCTGACAGAGGCAGAGCACAACGGGCAATCCTGTTTGATAAACGTGATTAATTAGCACAGGAAACTCGCTAAGTGCTGCCAGAGAGGCCATGCCCGGGCACAGCCACACTGCAGTGATTGATGGTGGGTGGTCCCGCTTGGTGGGAGCACAACTGATCCAAACTGATCCAAATTCTCCTGTCAGGACATGACCAGAGCCACTGCCCTCACCCTGATGCCTGAATTTCCATCTTCCCGTGTTTGCTGTTCTGTGCACCCAGGGGTGCAGCTCTGAGCTCACAGTCAGGGTCACTCAGCTCTGCACACAGCACGGACACAAAACAAATCCTTTTCCTGCTGCACACCAAGGACAACTGGGACAAGTTTGCAGCACCAAAAGCACAAAAAACCAAACTCAAGTTTCTTGTGTTGCTCATTTCCAGAGGAATTAAGGGCCGAACACGGGCCTTTGTGAGAGGAAAAAAAAAAATTCCTCAGGGGCTCGAGTTATTTCCAGCTTTTGTTTTTAATTAATGAGGCTCTGGAGTGGGTTCCAAGGCAGCAGTTTCTGGGATGATCCAGCTTTTCAAGCTCCCAGGGAGGTGGTGCTTGGCAGCCTCTGGGCAAAGTGCAGCATTTTGGGGATGTTTTCCACATCTCCAGGAGCAAAGGAAAGGTTTTGCTGCTCCAAAGCAAAGCCAGCCGGGAAGAGCAGCAGGGTCAGGCAGTTCTCAAGGCACGGAGGAGAGGCACCTATTGGCAGTGTTTAATTACAAATTAATTAATAAATCACACTCCAAACCAGATCTGAGCTGGGGCTGCACGAGGATCTGGGCTGATTTCAGGCTCCTGTATCCAGGAGAATGCAGAAATCATTTCCTCAGTGAGGAAATAATGCTGGGGTCATCCCGGCTCAGGAGAATCATGGAATGGTTTGGGATGGAAGGGATTCTAAGGATCAAATTTTTCCATGGGCAGGGACACCTCCCACTATCCCAGGTGGATCCAAGCCTCATCCAGCCTGGCCTTGGACACTTCCAGATATCCAGGGGCAGCCAGAACTTCTCTGGGAATTCTATTCCAGGGCCTCTCCACCCTCCCAGCCAGGAATTCCTTCCCAATATCCCATCTAAATCTCCCATCTTTCAGTGACAAACGTTCCCCTTTGTCCCATCCATGTCTGCCCCTGGAATTTCCTCCCTGTTGGTGCTCGGTGCTCCCTGAGCCCGTGCTCAGTTCCCATTTTGTGATGTTTGAGCCTTTGGGGTTGTTCTGGTGGATTTTCTCGGCTCTGGGGGTCACTCAGTGCAGCCCCCACACCAGTGACAGTCCAGGACCCCCAGCCAGGCACTGCAGACGCCGCTGAATCCGTTCTGGGAGCTGAAATCTCCAGGCTGGAAATCCCGGGAGTTTTTTCTCTCCAGTCTGTCTGATCCCTGACCCAGGGTCACAAACCCCTCCTGCTGAGCACGGAGCTCCTCCTTGCTGTCACCACAGAGAAGACACAGATTTTGGCTGTGGGAGCAATGATTCAGATCCCACAGATATTCCAGGGAATTCTGCATCCCTGAACCCCCCATCCTCCAAAAATATTTCCTTTATGTCTCAAAACTTTGTAGTTTCCAAACGGGTTTTTTTTTGTTTGTTCATCCAGATCCCACCCCTGCCGTGTGCAGGGACGCCTTCCATCATCCCAGGCCCTGTCCAACCTGGCCTTGGGCATTCCAGGGATCCACAGCTTCTCTGGAATTCTATTCCAGCCCCTCCCCATCCTCCCAGCCAGGAACGCCTTCCCAATATCCCCCCTAAATTTCTCCTTTTGCCATTTGAACCCATTCCCTGTGTCCTCCTGATGAACATCCCCTCTCCAGTTCCCTGGAATGTGCCGGGAGGTCTCCACACAACCTTCCCCTCTCCAGGTGAACATTCCCAGATTCCCAGCCCAGCTCCATAGGGAAAGTGCTCCAGTCCCTTTATCAACCCCATGACCTCCTCTGGACTCGCTCCAACACTTCCATGTCCTTCTTTTATTGGGGACACCACACCTGTCCACAACATTCCAGGTGGGATCTCACAAGAGCAGAGCAGAGAGAGAGAATCCCTTCCCTCCCTGCTGTTCACATCCCTTTTTTCCCAAAGCCCTGGAAATTCACCAGTTTGGAAAAAGAACTTCCAGCCCAAGTTTTTGTGGTTTTTGAACAACTCCTTTCCCTGTGTCTGAACCCCAGCCTGCTGCCAAAATCCATGGAATTAGCCCAGATCCCTCTCTGCATCACCCAAATCTCTTGGAATTGGAATGAACAATGAAGGAAATGCTGATTCCATTTGGGATAATCCATTTTCAACATGGAGGTCATGCCAGGCTCCAAAGAATCCCTGGGAATGTTGGGAACTGGAGGCTGTGGGAGCATTTTATTCCTATAAAAATCACAGAATCCACATTTCCCATTCTTTTACTCCTGTAAAAGTCAGAGTCCACCTTTCCCATGTTTTTATTTTTGTAAACATCACAGAGTCCACATTTCCCATGCTTTTATCCCTGTAAACATCCCAGAATCCACATTTCCAGTGCTTTTATTCCTGTAAACATCCCAGAATCCACATTCCCTTGCTTTTATTCCTGTAAAAGTCACAGAATCCACATTTCCAGTGCTTTTATTCCTATAAAAATCACAGAATCCAGGTTTCCCCATGCTTTTATTCCTGTAAACATCCCAGGATCCACATTTCCATTATTCATGGAGCACCAAGGAGGTGACCAAGCCACTACTGCCACACAAAGTAGGACACGGAGCAGGGAATGTGTCCCTGCACTTCCTTAAATAACTTCAGTATTTCAGGGATGTGGCGCTTTTCCAGAAAATCCAGCTGAGCCGGGGTTGCTGCGGATCCTTAAAGGCATCCTTGGGAAGGGGACGCCCTGAAGGATCAATCCTGGAGACGTTCAGTTGGTTTATTCATTTATTACCCCGACACAAAATTATTTTAATGGCCCTCGTTATCTTGTTCGTTTGGAGTTTGTGGGGGAGCGCGGGGGAAGAGCAGGAATAGCTGCCGGTGTTTTTATGGTGCACCCGAGGGAGGGAATTGTCTCATCCACGCACTTCCCCCTTTTCCTTGGATTTCAGGAGGAAAGGAATCATCTCCTGGGGTTCCTCTGGAGGACAAGGCCCCTCTGGTGATTTTCTTCTCTTCCTCCTCATGAGCTTTGAGCGAGGGATTGTCCCCAAGGGTGGGATACAAACGCACGGAGCTGCTCCTGTTCCCAAAATAGTGGGGTTTGGAGAAATGTCCATCCCTAAACCCCCACCCTGAGCATCCTGCAGGGCTGGGAGCTGGAGCTCAGGAAAAACTTCACAGAATTCCAGAATTTGGGGGTTGGAAGGGAATTTAAATCCCATCCAGTGCCACCCCCTGGGCAGGGACACCTCCCACTGTCCCAGGCTGCTCCAATCCCTGATGTCCAACCTGGCCTTGGGCACTGCCAGGGATCCAGGGAAAAACTCGGGAGGTTCTGCCAGAAAGGAGCTGATTCACTCAAAGAGTAAAAACTTCCTGGTGAAATTTATGGAATGGAGGTTTTGGGGTTTGCTTTGATTGGCTGTTGATATCTGACCGAGGGATTCTGGAATTATGGAATGGAATCGGGATGGAAGGGACCTTAAATCCCACCCCATTTCGCTCATTCCATGGCAGGGACACCTCCCACTGTCCCAGGCTTCTCCAACCCCAATGTCCAACCTGGCCTTGGGCACTCCCAGGGATCCAGGGGCAGCCACAGCTGCTCTGGCAATTCCAGCCCAGCCAGGAATTCCTTCCCAATATCCCATCTAACCCTGCCCCCTTTCAATTTAAGACCATTCCCCCTTCTCCTATCACTCCACATCCCTGTAAAAATTCCCTTTCCAGGAGCCAGGATTTACCATCCAACTCCTTTCTCCAATAAAAATTTGGCTTTTGAAGGAAACAACATCCCAAGGAAAATTCTCCACTACGAACTGCCCTCATTCCCTGCACCAAAAATGTGTCAAAAGCCAAACTCCGACCCCACCACAGCAGAAGAGAAATTCCTCCGTTTCAGATCCGCTTTTCTTCGGAATCCCATTTCCAACACGAGCAGCAAACCGGGTTTTGTTTTCTCTCCCGGTGAAAACGCCTCGGTTTAGCGACGAGAAAATAACAATAATCTGATTTTCACCTCCCACGGGGAGGCTCACACAACTCAGCCCTGCAGAGAACAGCAGAGAAAAACCAAAGTTCTCATTTTGTTTAAACCCAGCTGGGTCAGAAACGGGGAGGTTTCGACTTCATCCTTTTGTTGGAATTGTCACAAAACAGGAAATTTTGCCAGGAAACAAAAGCCGTCAAGGTTTTCTGTGGGAGAAAACAGGAGCGAAACGAAAAAATGGCATTTTTCAGGCTGCTCTGATTGCGGGTTATCCGTGCTCCCGCTGTGCAGGAGGAAATTCGCGGAAATATTTACGGAACGGGCCACAATGGAATTCAGGCCTGGATGAAATCGGCGCAGGATCACTCATTCCAGGGGAAAAGAGCAAAGGGAGCTGGATGAGGCCTTCAATTCCCACTCAGGCATCAAAAACTCCCTCAGAATTCCAGGATATGAGAAGCTCGGGATGGAGATGTCCAATACGGGATGCAACATTTACCACTCAGGGAAAATCTCTGTTCCCTGATGGATGCTAAGAGTTGATTTGACTCCTGATGTTCTCCATGTTCCCAATATCCAGGAGATTCCACAGCTCCAGCTGATGAGGAATCACACGGAGAGGCAAAGAGAACTCAAAAATCGGGAATTCACATGGAATACTGAGGAGAACAGCCCATTTCCATAATCCCCGTTAATTCAATGCAGAGGTGTGAGGTTAAAACAGGGAAAAAAACAACAATTAGGGTCAAGTCTCCAAGAAAAACAGGGATAAATCCTTGGGATATGAATGATCCTGTGCTCTCTGTCCCAAAACCAGCTTCACCCAAACTAATGAAGGGTTTTAATCTAAAATATTCTGATCCACTGCTTTCCTTTGGGTTGGAATTCCTGGCTTAAAACTTCAGGAATGCATTTCTCTCTGCTCACTGGAATCCTTCAGGAAGCACAGAGCTGTCACGTGGAGGCTGGGTGGGTATAAATGGCTGGAGCAGGAGGTGGGAATCAGCTCATTCCAAAGGCTCCTGATTCCATTCCGAAGGCTCCCGGCATCGGGAGAAAGATGGGGATGAATTATTCAGGATTATTCAATCCACCCGGAGGGTTTTTGGATAACTGATTTCGGGTTATTGAGTGGGGAAAAAAGCAGGGATGGCAATAATTGTAATTTCTCTTCGGGGAGAAGCCGAGTCCTGGGTTTTGGGAGCATTAAATCAGCTCGTTTGGGAATAATCTTGGCTTGGTTGGAGGTTTTGGGGGCATTTCCTTTCAAATCCACAAGCAGGATCCTTAAACTTGTTGGAACCCTGGAAGCTGAGAATTCCAGGCTTTCTGTGCTGCCAGGCTCTGACCCCCAAGCAAACCCTGCATTGACCTGAGGCCATGGAAAAGGCTCCCAAAATTGAGTGACAGCGCTGGGATTGTGGGGGTGGAGTTTGGATGGAAGTGTGTGATATCACAGGGGGCAAAACTCAGAGTTTGAGGGTTTAGAGCTCCACATTCCAGAACCGGAGGCTGGAAAATCCTTCTCCTGCAGACCAAACTCCCCCAGTCTGGCCTGGGATGACTCCACACGGAGCAATTCCGAGCACCACAGACTAAAACTTGGCACTGCCCGTTGTTTTTCCTTCCCAGCACAATCCTGCCTCGTTTTCCAAATGGGAACATCCAACCTTGTTTTTCCTGAGCCGCAAACAGATAAAAGAGGATGGAGAAATGTGGGTGGAGCTGCTGGAACCATCCCTTGTTCCACTCCTGAGTTATCCCACAATCCATCCAAAGGGTTCCGAGGGCAGCAGGCAGCAAAATTCAAAAGCTGGGAATATGAGGAATTCCACTTCAACATTTCCAGACGGAATTTTTCCCAACGAACTCCAGGAATTCTTTCTGCAGTTATCGGGGTGGCGCCAGCGCTGGCTTTGAAGCCAAGACAACCAGGAAGGAAAAAAGTGGGAAAAAAAAAACTCCAGGCACCACAGACTAAAACTTGGCACTGCCCGTTGTTTTTCCTTCCCAGCATAATCCTGCCTCGTTTTCCAGATGGGAACATCCAACCTTGTTTTTCATGCACAGCAAAAGGATAAAAGAGGATGCAGAAATGTGGGTGGAGCTGCTGGAACCATCCCTTGTTCCACTCCTGAGTTATCCCACAATCCATCCAAAGGGTTCCGAGGGCAGCAGACAGCATAATTCAAAAGCTGGGAACATGAGGAATTCCACTTCATCATTTCCAGATGGAATTTGGTCAAATGAATCCCAGGAATTCTTTCTGCAGGAATCAGGGTGATGCCGGCACCAGCGCCGCCTCACTCGGGGTTTGGAGCTGGGGCAACCAGGAGGGAAAAAAAGCTGGAAGGACTTGGGACAAGGCATGGAGGGACAAGACACAGGGAATGGCTTCAAATTGGAAAAGGGGAGATTTGGGTGGGAGATTGGGAAGGAATTCCTGGCTGAGCTGGAATTCCCAGAGCAGCTGTGGCTGCCCCTGGATCCCTGGAAGTGTCCAAGGCCAGGTTGGATGAGGCTTGGAGCAGCCCGGGATAGCGGGAGATGTCTCTGACATCCCACAGAATTTTAGAAAATAATTCAAAAATTCAAATAATCAAATAATTCAATAATTCAAAATAATTCCAGCTGGGATTTTGCCAAGCAGGCCCTCTTTCCTGGCTAGAAAGGAACCGGAAAAGCCACGATCACCTTGACCTTCAGAACAAATCCCATAAACCTGCCTGTTACTCCCTTGTATCGACAGCATTCCGTGGGCTTGATCCCACTTTATGTCGGAATAAAACACAAATCTGGGTGAAAAGAGTAAATAAAATACAGCAAATTGATGAAAAGCGCTCCCCGCTGCCGCCTCAGCAGGTGTGAAACGGGAATAAAGAGATGAATTTCCTCCTCTTTAAAAACGGGGCGACAGACTCATCCAACAAAAAAAGGCTCCTATTTCTCATTCCCAGCCAAAAACCTTTTAAAATCCCAGGAATCGAAGGAGTTGCCTGCAAAAGGCTCCCATTTTTCCTGATGAAAGGTAACAAAAAGGCTTTCACCCAATCTCTGTAAATAAATCCATAAAAACGGATGCATCCATTACCACATTTTACTTTTATTGCCCCAAAGGCACGAATTTGCCTGCGATTGTGGGGGGTTTTAAAAGATTTCCACAATTCCTCCACACCCAGGAAACTAAAATATGGATAAATCCCCTTCACTCCCGATTTTTTCCCAGATTGATCTCGATCCTAATAAAAAAAAACTCACGAGACTCTTTCTGCTCCTACCACCAGATGAGCCTCGAGAGTCCCAAAAAGATGATTTTGCTGCCAATAAAAACCTTGACGTGTTTATCCAGCCCCTAAAAAATCAGCTTTTAGCGCTTCTGAGTGGCTTCAATTTCCTGCATTATTCCCTTTTTTTATGCCCTTGATGCTCCAAAACATGCCCAGGAAAGCTTTGCTTGTTCAAATAAGGAATTCTTTTTTTATTTTACGTCCTTTTTCATAAAAATCTTCCAGAAATGTTGTGGGAATGGTAAACTGGGAAATCAATGTGGTTTGAGTCATTCCACAAGGATCAACGTCGGCCTCACAGCAGAGGATCTGTCATAGGAGGAGCTCAAGTTAAGCTTGGTGCTAAAAAAAATCACAAATCAACAAAAAATTATGAGAAGAAAAAATTATGTCAAGTAAAACAACAGAAAAAAACCCCAAAAAATCTCTTTTAAACAAAAAATTATGAGAGGAAAAAATTATGTTAAGAAAAACAGCAACAACAATAACAAAAAAAATCTCTTTTAAACACCTGTAGTTTTTAAAGAAGGAGGAACAGGAGGAAGGGTTGCCCAAATCTTTGGGAAAACCAGGAAAAACCAGGCTCAGCTGGGCTGAAAAAAAAGTAGTATCCCACATTTTTTATGGCAAACACCACAGGAAAAGGAAGGTGGGGTCGTCGCTGTAATTCAGTGAATCCTGGGATGGTTTGGGTTGGAAGGGAATTTAAATTCCATCCAATTCCACACCTTCCACCATCCCAGGCTGCTCCAAACCCTGTCCAACCTGGCCTTGGATGCTTCCAGGACAGCCCCAACTTCTCTGGGAATCTTTTCCAGAGCCTCCTCAGCTTCTTGGTAAAGAAATCCACAAAAAATTCCACAAAAATTCCTCCTTTTCCTCACAAAAATTCCATGCCAGGATCACACCTCAACTCTTCCCCGAGCTCAGCAGCAGCAGGGAACGATTCCACAATTGTTTTTCCCCTTTCCTTGATGAATTCAATCCCTCTGTGGACAATTTCAAAGGAAGCTTCACCCAGAGTTTCTCCTTCAAGCATTTCCAGGCTGTGATTCCTTAAAAAAAAAACAGAATAAAGACAAAAAACACCCAGGATTAAATTGGGGGGAAAAAAAAAAAAAAAAAAAAAAAAGGAAAAAGGACATATATGAGCAGATGGCTTTTTGTGGCTTTTCCAGAGGGGTCAGGGATGCATTTCAGATCCTGACAAACGGCCAGGAATGATTTCTTTGTGCCCAGAAACCAAATGCTGCCCTTTGAGGCTGAGCACTGAGGTAGACAATTCCTTCAAAAATAGAGGGGGGAAAAAAAATCAAAGGAATGCAGAGCTATGTTAAAAAAAATTTAAAAAATAAAAAAGGGCAGTGAAGGAGAAAGGCACTGGGATGGATGGGGGGAAAAATGGAATATTTTATAAAAGGGAATTTTTCTTCACAACACTGAGCCATCGCTACTTCTCACCCAGTGGTTTCAGCTCTGTGAATTCCCTGCAGGAATTCTGCTCCTTGTCCCAGCATGGCCTGTTTTTGGGTTGAAAAATCCTTTTCCAGCACAAATTCTTTTAAACTCAGAAGAGGAGACGTTTTGGTTGGATATGGGGAAGGAATTCCTGGCTGGGAGGGTGGGGAGGACCGGGGACGGAATTCCCAGAGAATCTGTGGCTGCCCCTGGATTCCTGGAAGCGTCCAAGGCCAGGCCAACCTGGGATAGTGGAAATTGCCCCTTTTATGACCTTTGGGTGGAATTTTATGACCTTTCCGTCCCTTCCATCCCGAAATATTCCATAATTCCATGGTTTATGCACGTCTCAGACATGGCCGCCATCTCCTTGGTCCTCCACTCAAAGCCCCTTTATCAATAAATCAATTTAAGGCTGGTTTAATTATTCCAAGGAGTGGGAAGGGGAATGTTTGTGCCCTGTGATGCTGTGGATCCAACAAAAAGCTGGATCCTGGAACAGCTGAGCAAAATAAAACTGGAAAGCAACAACTCAAATCAGCTGACAGGACTCTGCTTCCATTTATCCCTGAAAATTCAGGGAATAACCGCTGTCAGCACAGCTCCGCCAGCTGGGAAATCGAGTGGAAAATCCACTCTGGGAAGTTCTGGAATTCTTCTGTAGCTCACCAAATGGAGCAAGGACCACACAACAGCACCAGGGAACATCATTCCTTTGAAAAGGGAGCAGGAAAAAAACCTGGAATTTGCTTTGTTCCCTCTCATTGCCTGCTCTGGGACTGGATCCGGCTTTGATAAGAGATGGAAAATAGAATTATAATTATATTTACACCTGGATTTCCCGGATGTGCGGCCAGGAAATGTAAATATTTTTATGTCTTCTGGATAAACAGTTCCTTGGGGTGTAAATCTGGAAAATTTTTGGGAAAACACAGAAGTGGAAATCTTATTTATAACAGCTTTGATTTCAAGGAGAGAGGCGACGCTTCTCCAGCTTCTGCAGACCAAGGTGATTCCTGGGATACCTTTTAAAAGTTCCATTTGTGCTGAATTCCAGCTCGATGGGAATTGATCCCTGGTTTTGTTCTGACTCCAAGCCCGAGACTCATCCAAGACAGAGAGAAGCTGAGCTTGCAGCTCGTCCAAGGAAAAACCATCCCTGGAGTTTCCCTGGGAAGAGCTGCAGCAGCAGCCCAGCCTCAGGAGGACACCTTGGAAAAATCAATCTACTTATTCTGCATTTTAAGGAATTCTCCGGGAATTCAGAGCATTTCCTGCCTTTAAGGGAGCTCCCACACTTGTTTCGCTCAGTACAAATTCCTCTCCACAAAACCAATGATTTCCTTTGCATTAAATTCAATTATTTGGGGGGGTTTTATTCCTCAAAAATCCCCCCAAAATTCGGGAAAAGCACATGGAGCAGCTCAGACATGACACTTCAGGCTCTTCCTACCCTGGACACTCAGGATTTTCCTCAAAAATCCCCCAAAAATTAAAGGAAAACGCATGGAGCAGCCCAGAGGTGACACTTGGAGCTCTTCCTGTCTTGGAAACTCAGGATTTTCCTCAAAAATTCATCCAAAATTAGGGATTTTCCTCAAAAATCCCCCCCAAAATAGGGAAAAGCCCATGGAGCAGCTCAGAGGTGACACTTTGGGCCCTTCCTGCCATGGAGGCTCAGGATTTTTCCTCAAAAATACACTCAAAAATTAGGGAAAAGCAAATGGAGCAACTCAGAGGTGACACTTTTGGCGACTCAGGATTTTCCTCAAAAATTCCCCCCCAAATGAGGGATTTTCCTCAAAAAATCCTCCCCAAATTAGGGATTTTCCTCAAAACTCTCCCAAAAATTAGGGAAAAGCAGCCAGCAGCCAATGGATTCCATTCCAAACACAAGGAATCTGGCTGTTCCCTGGAATTCCAGAGGTAAACTCTCCTCTCTCTCTGCCATGAGGGAGCCTGTCCATGTCCTGCTGGCTCCAGAGGAATGAATCATTCCCTGCAGGCCCCTTGGAAGACTCAGATCCATCCATAAAAAGGGGGTTTTTCTATAAAAAGGGGATGAGTCAGAGCCTGGCTGTGCCCCCAGGGACAACCAGGGCTCTTCCAAGGCCGAGGTCAGCTGGGAGCAGTGACGGCAGCAGCAGGAACATGGATTGGGATAGGGGAGCACGGAGCTGGATTTTGGGGTCAGAGCTGCCAAGGAGAGCACAAATTGTCCCATAAATTGTCTAAGTTTCATCTCCC
>VZSR01000520.1:48379306-48393132 GCA_013398615.1 Brachypodius melanocephalos | reverse complement strand
AATCCTTTTGTAGAATCCCAGAACGGTTTGAGGTGGAAGGGACTTAAATCCCATCTCACTCATTCCTTCGGTAGGGGAAGCTTCTCCTGTTCCGGATGGCTCCAGCCTCCTTCCAGAGGGTCAGTAAGGGGATCCATAATTAAGGATTCAGGAGTTTTTTGTGTTCATCCCATCCAGAAAATCCCTGACTCAAACCCTGCAGCCCCTTCTCACGGAAACACGTGGGTTTACCCACAAAACATTCCCAAACCCCTCATTCTTCCTGAATTCCCACCTCCAACACCCACAGGCTCTACCTGCACCAGAGCAGTCCAATGACACAGAAATCCCTGTTCCTCCAAGGAGGAGTTTCCCATTCCTTTCCTCCAAGGTTTTCCTTCCTCTGCTCAGCCCCTCCTATCTCACTAATTAGGGATCTCACATTAATTATGTCCCTGCAGTTTCCTCCTGCATAATCAACTCCCCCTAGCATCTGAATTTTCATGCATGAATCCCTTGTTTATTATCCTTTTTTTTATTATTATTATCCCTCCTCTCCTGTTGAATAAGAGTTAAAAGTGAAAGTTCCTTTGCCTGCTGCATTTCTTATCCTTTCCCAGCATTCCCAAACAGGAAGTTCCAGCTCTTTACCCCTCACGAGCTGGAATTTCCCTCAAGTCTTCCCTGCATCCAGGTTTTTCCCAAACCCTGCCAGTTTTGCCACCCCAGAGGATCAACCTCAGCCAAACATTTGGCAAATATTTGGAGAGCAGGAGACCACAGAGGTGACCAGAGGTCAGGATCTGTCTGTGACCCTCTCCTGCAGAGGCTGCTCTGTGCCAGCGGCTCCATCAGGAGATTCCCAGCGGAAAAAGAAAAGCTGGAATTCGCTGCTCCCTCTCCTTATGTAACATCCCCCTCTCTTGCCAAATCAACTCTGCCTGCACATTTGCTCGTCCTGACATTGTCTCTTAACGAGCTTCAAGTTTTAATCAGGACAGGAGCGTTGGAGGGGTTTTTTTCTCCCAGTCCTTATTTTCCCTTCCCGATTGTTCCGGGCTTTCCCCCTGCAGCTCCCTGGGAAGTTCAATCCAGGCGTTCATGCGGTAAACAACCCCCCAGTCAGGTCAGTGCACATTTATCCATTAATTATTCCACAGCTCTGCTGCAGTCGGATTGATCCGCTTCTCCTCCCAATCCTTGGCTCCCTATTCCCATTTTTAGGCAAGGAAAGAGCTCCCAACCCGCTGGTTGCCTCCAGGAAAATTCAGGAGCTCTGCCTTGGAGCAGGAGCTCCATTCCTGCCCTCCTTCCAAGCTGCCTCATCCCAAGGGATCCATCAGGATGGACCAGAAGCAATTCCCTGCTTATCCCAGTGGTTTCCTGCCGGTGTCCCTGCCCATGGATGAGGGAATGAGATGGATTGAAGGTCCCTTCCAAGCTAAACCATCCTGGAATTCTGTGGTTTGGAAGAGCAGCTCCATGGAAGGAAAGGCCAAAGGAGTAAAAGGTGAGGGATGCAGCAGATCGGGTTTTTCCTTGTCTTCCAGGGAGAACCAGGATGGGATATTCCTCTGGGATATTCCCTGCTCAGTGCAAATTCCATTCTCTGGCACATCAAAACCTCCCAGCATTCCATGAAATCTTGGGAGCTTCAAGAGAGCTCAGGCAGATCTGTCCCACCTTGGCAATTCCACCTGGGAGACAAAACGACCTTCCAAGGCTTTTCCAAGGGTCCTCTCCTGCAATTTGGCATTTCTGCAAGAAATTCCAGGAGAACGTTGAGCTCCTGCTGGTGGTGCCCATCCTTCTCCCACTGCCTCCCGCCTTTTCCAGCTCCTTCTCCCAGTTCTGGGATCTCCATCGGTTCTCATCCTGCTTTTCTGCTCCATCCCCACTACAAATCCCTCCAGGAAAAAGGAACAGAGCGAGAAAGAAAAATCAACTCAGAATTCACCAAAATCCTGGCCAGGACACCACCTCTCCTGGATTTCCATGTTTTGAGCAGGAATTATTTTCCTGACCCACACGGCTCAGTCACGAGCTGAAAGCACAAAAACGTGAAAATCCATGGCTGAAACCGAGAGCAAACCACACTTAATTAGCCTCAAATTCTCAGCTCTTCCCTGTTGGTTTTTTTTTATTATTATTATTGTTTTTCCCTGTGCATTTTAATGCACGCTGATCCACCGGTAAATTGGAAATGTGGAAATGTTAACCCCGGGTCGAAAAAGCCCCGGGGTTCTGTGAAAATCGCGAATAACAAAGCTGTGACGTGCATAAACAGCTCCCTGCAGGTGAGGACACACCGGGGGCTGCCACTGTTTACTTTGGAAAAAACAACTCCCATTTCTCTGGAAAACCTTTGGTAACCTGCCCATAATCCAATTTTTTTTTTTTTTTTTTTTTTTTTTTTTTTTTTTTTTTTTTTAAGGCAGGGGGGAAAAAAAAGAAAAGAAAGAAAAGAAAAAAAAAGAAAAATAAAACGACAGCAAATCTCTCACTCAGGTCTTTTCATTTAGCAGCAAACCTGAACAGGAGGTTGCAGATCTGTGAAAAAAATAAAAAAATTGGCATTTCCATCCTGAATCATCAACGCACAGCCTGCAATCAGGGTAAATTTGGGAGAGATTTCCTGGGCTAGATATTCCCTTTAAAAAACGTGCTCAAACCCTCTGGAATCGTGATTGCAGGGAATAAAAAAGCGAATCAGTAATTGCTGGCCATTTGTTTTAATGTCTTCCCCCTCATATTTCTTTCGCCTGCTTTTCGCCCTCCTTCAGAAAACCACTTAAATGTTCATTTTTTTAAGGATTGAGGGAATTTTTTTTTTTTTTTTTTGAAGGAGTGAACAGGGTTTCTTTTGTTGTCACTGATGGTTATCAAATGGAATTGGAAACAAAGGGAAGGAGGGGAAGAATCCCTGGAAAATCCTTCTCCAAGGATCCAACCCCCACCCTGGGGTGGCAAATCCAGCTGCTGACTCGATGCCAAGCGGGATAAACAACCTGTGCTGGCACCCAGAGAAGATTCCTGGTGTTCCAGTGGCCTGGCAGAATTCCAAGCTCTTCTTGAGAATTTATTGGGTATTTTTAGCAGAGCTCAACGCTCTGGAGTGGCTCAGGGGTCTGGAATGGTGGATGGAGGTGTGGGAAAATGCAGGATGAAGGGTTTCCTGCTAATCCTGAGGAAAATAATTTAAAATAACCTTTAAAAATAGTTTGGAATGGAAGAAGAAAATGCTGAAGTTCGTCCAGTTGCATCCCTGGAATCCACACCTTTCACTGTCCTAACCTGGCCTTGGACACTTCCAGGGATCCAGGGGCAGCCACAGCTTCTCTGGGAATTTCATTCCGGGCTTTCCCCACTCTCCCAGCCAGGAATTCCTTCCCAATATCCCATCCAAACCAATCCTCTTCCAATTCCAAGTGATTCCAGTCTGGCTGGAAGGGACCACAGGAGGTCACCTGGGCCACCAGCCCAGGGCTCATCATTCCATGAAGTTCTGGTTGGGCTCCACCACCACCAACCTTGGACCTCCCTCTCCTCCAGTGACTCATTAAAAACCATTTCTCTCCTCAAAATTCCACCCTGGATCTGCTCCGAACTCCAGCTCCAAAAAAGAAAATTTCTCCCCCCCTTTTTTTTTTTGCCTGAAAAAGCAATAAAAAATAAAAGAGCCTCGCTCAGTGAAGTTTCAGTTGCAACAAATCTGCTTTTCCTGGCACTCTGACACCGCTGGGAATGGGAGAATTTATCCACTAAATCCCTGGAATAAGCTTGAGGCTCACGAGTGTCTTCCCACGGCTCCAGGCACATCTTTCCAGAGATATTTCCTGCTAAAAATCCCATTTTTCCCCCTGTTCCCTGCACTTTCCGAGCCCCCAGGTTATTCAGCTGCAAAGGCAAGAGCTTGTCTCCATAATTGCCTTTTTGCAGAGCAGAAAGATGGGATAACGGAACGTTTGCAGTTGGAAAAGCCAAAATAAAGCTTTAAAATCCTGGGAATTTTAACAATGGCTGGTAAAAGCAGCTGCCTTTGGAAGCAATCCCTGTTCCAGGGTAAAAGCTGAGGGGATTTTCGTGAGCCCACTTTGGAACAAGGCTCAGCTCTCACCAGGATCCCAAAATTCATCCTCAAAGTGCACAAAATTCCAATTTTTTAAAAATTTATTTCACTGGAATGCTCATTGTTAAGGAAAGGGTTTGAGGGGCAGGTCACAACCCTGGGGTTAAAAAACACAAGGAAAATTTCATGATGGGAAAAAAAAAAAGTGGAATTCTACAGAACCATGGAGGCTGGAAAAGCCCTGGGAGATCAGATTCCAACCATTCCCAGCACTGCCAAGGCCACCCTGCCCTGTGTCCCCAAGTGCCATATCCACAGGGATTTAAATCCCTCCAGGAATGGGAATTTCTAAATCATCCAATGCCTGATGACCCTTCCAGGGAAGAAACCTGGAATTTTCTGGGAGAGAATGTCGGATGACTTGAAGGGGAAAAGTGGAGCTCATGACACCAGAGAAGGTTTGGGTTGGATATTGGAAAATATTTTCCCTGGAATGGTTGTCCAGCCCTGGAACAAGCGGAAATAAGGGACAGGACACATGGAATGGTTTCCCACTGCCAGAGGGCAGGGATGGATGGGATTTGGGATACTGGGAAGGAATTCCTGGCTGGGCTGGAATTCCCAGAGCAACTGTGGTTGCCCTTGGATCCCTGGAAGTGTCAGGGATGGCCAGGTTAGACATTGGGGCTTGGAGAATCCTGGGATAGTGGAAAGTGGAACTGCCCATGGAATGGGTGGAATGGGATGGGATTTAAGGCCTCTTCCATCCCAAACCATCCCACGATTCCGGAATCCCTTGGTCGGATATCCACACCGAATCCAACCCAAAACCTCCACTAATTCTTCCATTAATTCCACCGGGAGGTTTTCACTCCCTGGGTGAATCAGCTCCTTTCTGGCAGAACCTCCCGCATTCCCACGTCCCTCCTCAAATCCCAAATTCAGCATCCAGGCCCCTCCGTGCCCAGATAATTTGAATTTCTTTTGCCAACAGGAGGATTTACGGGAAGGCCAATTGGGGCCGTGCTCCTCAATCCCATTGTGTGTTAAGATCCGGAATTAGCGGCCTCTAATTCTATTTTAATTACTTAAAATCATAATTATTGAAGTCAAAGGCCTCCAAACGTTACAAGGAAGAAGATTCCAGCTCAGGAGGCAAAATTAATAACTCACTTGCCAAGGCCATGTTGGTTTTCGACAATTTCGTGATTAAAAGCAGCTTTTTGGTACAGAATAAACTGGTTTTATTTTAATTTATTTATTATTCTTTATCACATAAAAAAGTTAAATAAAGCAGCAGGATGGGATTGCTGGAAACAGCCTGATTCCTGGGAATTTTGGAGCCTGAATCCCCAATAAACCAAATTGCCCAGCTCCAGTTTTAGGATAAATTTCAATTATTCCAGGCTGGGGAAAACACAGGAAAAAAAGACAAAAAGTGTTGCACAAATTGGGGGGTGGTTAATAGTAATTTTGCCTGCAGATAGAATTTTTCCAACATCCATCAAGATATTTTTTTCCCCATATCTTTTTGTTCCTTGAGTTAATATCTTTGCTTTCAGGTTAATGGAGGAGTTCAGGGGACACAAGTTTGACATTAATAAATTTATAAAGCTTATCACAAAATCTGTTTCAAATTTTAAATATTTATTGACTATTAAAATATTAAAAATGTTCAAATGAAAATACAAACACTCATTCCTGAATATTTATTCCTAAATATTTCTAAAACCTGTTTGGTCTCACCTGATGAAGACGAATTAAAACGGTGCAGGATAAATTCAAATAAAATCTCTGCTGGCTGAATTTCAGTGACTAAAACAACACAGAGCGTCAGGAGCTGGGAGAAAATTCCTGAAACAGAGGGAATCATGTGGGAATCTGGGAATGATATCCTTCAAATTATCAAAAATTCCTCCTAAAACAGCGGGATAAGGAAAATTATCTGTTCTCCAACAGAGCAGCTCTGACTCCTGATCCCACACTCCATGGATTCCCCATTCCTACAGATTTCAAATTTTCCTGCAGATCCCACTGCAGGATTCCCTGCTAGAATATCCTGGATATATCCTGGGAAAGGTTACAAACCTTGGTAAATCCATTTAGTTTTCAGCTAAAAGTGGGAGATTCGTGAGCATCAATCAACATCACGACTTCCTAAAAAAATTTAAAAATCACTTTTAAAGTGGATATTTAACCCAATTTAGGATTTTTTCAAGGATTACTTTCATTTCATGCCCCAGAAATGGAAAAGTGATGATACTCAATGCTCTTCTGGGATTCCTCCTGCCTGGAAAACGTTAAAGGTGGGATTTTGTGGTTTTAAACCAATAGGAAAAGCTGCAGAATTCCCAAATCCATCAATCCTCTCCCCGTGCAATCCCCCAATGTGGATTTTCCTAAGGGTGAAGAGGCACCAAGTGTAAAGTTTATTATTTGGATTAAAAAAAAAAAAAATCCAGATGGAAAAAACATCAGGCATTTGGATTTGTTGGAATTAGCACCCAAATTAACAGCAAGGATTAACCTGGGATGAAAACCAAATCCCCAAATTTCTTTGATGTCAGCTGGAGAGGGCCTGAAAATTTCACACGCGGAGCTCTGAGGCTGAAAAGGGATTTTCAGGAGAGGTTTATGTCAACCAGGAAAGAAGAAAACTGGAAAAAAAACCCTGCCTTTCACTCAGTCTTAGGCTGCTAATCCCAGCCTATGTTTAGACATCTCTTCCAAATAAAGCTCCAGCCCAAAAACCCGCTGAATTCCGATGTCGAAACCGTCGTTTTTTTGGAGCAGACAAACGGCTTTGTTTCCTTTTCAGCAGCTGAGAGCAAAAGCAGATTTTAAAAAGGGGGAGAAAAAGGAGTTTCTGTTCAGCTTTGAGGTTTTATATTTAAATTCAGACTGTGCCTGTCAAAGTTGGGATAATCAGGAGGGTTTTTTGGATGGAGTTGGAATCGATGGACTTGGATTTGTATCAATGGGAAAATCCCAATTTGCAAAATTTGCATGATCAGTGTCAATCTTGGAATAATCCAGAAAAACTGGGAGTGGAATTCTGTGCTGGGGGTTTGGGGGTGCACAAGGAGCAGAAATCCTCTGGAAAGCCACGTGCCAAATTTTGGGAGTGAGCCAGAAGAATCTAGGATAAATGGGGGTGTCCTTGACCATGGAAGGGCTGGAATGGGATGAAATTTAAGATCCTTCCCACCCAATCCATTCTGGAATTTTGTGTTTTCCTGATTTACTCCCCAAAATTCCAAGCTGCATTCTTACACACACAGAAAATCCTGGATTCACCCACAAGTTCCACATTGCAGCATCCAAACCAAAACCATAAAACTGAAATCACCCCCCCCAAAAATCAATTTTAAATAGAAATATCTTGAAATAGCAAACCCAGACCTTGCTGAATTGCAGGATTTTTTTTTTCCCAAATAATCCTTGAAAAATAATAAAATAAATAAAATGAAATAAAATGAAATAAAATGAAATAAAATAAAATAATAAAATAAACTAATAAAATAAAATAAAATAAAATAAAATAAAATAAAATAAAATAAAATAAAATAAAAATCCTGCAAAATGTAGAATTCCAGCAGATTTGAGCGCTCCTTTCCTTTATTTTTTCTAGGAATGTGAACACGGCACATTTTGTGTTTCCCAGCTGTAACACCCCGAGGTGCTCACACCAATATTTGCAGCTCAAATAAACTCAGAGCTCAGCCTGAAGTCCATGCTCAGTATTAATTTCAAGATCAACCTCACACGAGCCAAGAATCCCAACGTTTTTATCTTTCCAAGGAATTCTGGGATGATTTTAATTCAACACCCGATTCCATCTCTGCCTAAATCCTCCTTTTACCAAGCTCTGACCATTTCTGCAGCTCCTCCCGATGGTTATTGGTGGTTAATTAATTAATAAAACACGGGATTGTTACAAAACGCCCGGGATTAATTGGAGCAGCTCGTTAGCTCCGAGCCATAATGGGGTTTTGATTAGGGAGATGATTAAAATGCCATTTATTCCCTGATTGCAGCAGCACCTCCTCAGGTGTTGGAGTGTTGGGCCATCCTCATTCCAGGAAAAAGGTGGGAAAGGAATCCTGGAGCTCCGGGCGGGTTATTGGGGAACGACTCCGCCATTTTGTATTTTCATTTTGCGCTTCGTTAAAATCCCAGCCAGGCCCACGTTCCACTTAAATCCAAATTTCCTCATTGTTTCCTGATGCTTTTCCAGGCTGAATCCTGGAATTAAGGTTGGAAAAGCTCCAAGGTGGGAGTCCAACCATTCCCTGGCACTGTCAAGGCCGCCACTGCCCCATGTCTCCAACCTAAACAAACAATAATCCATTTAAAGAATAAATATTTGAGGGTTTGAGTGGATGGCAGCTCCCTGAGCCTGGTAATTTATCAGTTCTCTCTAAATATTTTAATTATCACCAAATGTTACAACAATTTTCCAACATAAACGAAATTTTTAAGCGCCATGATTTGAGGGTGATACGGAAAATTAAGTTGGATTTTCCATGACAGCACAATCCCACCACCCCCAAATTGATTTTGAATTACAAGATTGGGTTGGCTTTAACCAGATTTAAATTCTGGAAGCATTTTGGGATTTTTGGGAAGTGTTCACGGAATTTAGTGATGCCTTTCTGTCTGAAGCTGGAGAAGTTCAGAGTTTTTTGTCTCTCTCCTTTTGTCACTAGAAAAGAAGCTCAAAAAATCAACTTTTAGCCTCCAAAACCCTTTTGAATCCATTGGATGCGTTTCCTGTGTGTCTCCACCTTGGAATCTTTTAAAAATCCTTTTAATCTCCGAGTGTTTTACCCTTTATGCTGCTTTTTTCCCCAAAACAAAAAGTGTATTTCTGTGCATGCAGCAACCACCAGGACTGATTTGAAAGCTTCCAAAGGGTGTCTTTGATCCCTCTTGGATGAGGCATAACCCTGGATAAAACAGGAACATTCCAAAGGTGAAAATCCAGACATCCACTGTCCAATTTAACAGGCTGGACTTTACATCTTATAAAATTCCCAATTCCCTCTGTTCCCAAGCACCTCAAATATTTTTGGGCTCCACTTGGAGCATATATTTCTCATTTTTATCTCCGTGAACCATGACTCCCTCCTCTTTCCAAGCATTTCTTCAACAAAAAAAAAAAAAAAAAGAAAAAAAAAAAAAAAAACCACCACTTTTAAAAATCCAGTTCTCTGATATTTGGGAACGATCTCCCAGCAGAGTCCTGCCCTTTATCCATTTGGGATTCCCAAATCTGGAAGCCCAAGGATTAGTCCCCAGCACCCATTCCCTGTCCCAAGAATTCCTCATTTTCAGCAGCCGTGGGAGATGGAATTTCCCCTCTTTTCCCACCGCAACCTCATCTTGCTGAGCTCCTCGATTACAAACTTTTCCCAGATCCTCCAAATTCCTCAGGATAAATTCAACCCTTTGAGTGTTTTTTAGGGTTAGGAAGTCGTGAGTTTATTCCTGGTTGGGGTTTGTGTGTGACCAACACAAAATTTTTCACTTATTTATACATTTTTAGCAAAAGAAATGAATGGTTTTTTGCTTCTAAATTACATCATTCTCTTTAATTAATATCCTACCTCTCGTGATTAATGATTTCTTGGTTTTCCTGCTAATTAATCCATATTTCTTCTTAGATCTCCAGATTTCCTGATAAATAATCAATATTCCAGTGTTACATCTCCCACTTTCATGGTGGCACCGATCACCCTCAGTTGGAGAAATAATGAGAATAAGCAGCAGAATTTTCCATTTCTTGATATTTAAATAAGATATGTTAAAAACTGCTTGGATTTAGGAAAAGCAAAAGAAAGACCAGAACGTTCTGAGCTTTGTTTCCTTAGGAAAAAGGGAACACGAAATTTCCCTTTTTTCCCCCAAATTCCTCCTCGGCTTCTTCTTGCTCTGGAGAAACCTCCTGAACTAAGATAAGGATGAAACCGCGAATTAAGATCGTAATTAAAGTAATTAAAACGGCTTCGAAATTCTGTAATGTTGGCGCAGCCCTGGGAAAACTGAAAATCCACGAAGGGTTTCAAATCTCTTCGCAATTATCCCAAGAATTAAGAGGGTCAGGCTGGATTTATTTATTCCAGAAGATCTAAAAGTTCTTAAATCCCTTCCTAGAAAACGAGGAGAAAATTTTTAACTTTAATAAACAACCCAAAAAATGCCAGTAGGATTTTCCCATATTATCCCACAAAACAGCCATGGGTATTTAAAGAGTGTAGGACACTTTTTTTTCCTCATTTAAATTAAGATTTTAATGCTAAAAAATGGAATTTAAGGCACTTTGTTGGTTGAAACCAAGCCCAAATTTGTCACACCAGCTGTCACCTTGATCTCAGAGCCTCAAAATAAAGGATTTTCTCCTCCCACCAGGCCTCCAGCACCACAAAAAAAAGGCAAAATTCCCATTTTTCCCATCGAGGTCCTAAATGAGCACTGGCAGCAACAGATTTGAGGGCAAAAGTGCTCAGAGTTTTTTAATCCTGAGTTAATTCCCAAGAGGAGACTCCAGAGCTGTGCCCACACACCAGGCCAACAATTCCAGCAGAGAATTCCCACATTTCAGGGGATAATTCCCTTTTTTAGTATTTTTATATTGCCCTTCTGTGTCATAGAAATTTTATAAATTAAATTCCAGCCCTGCTGCTCTGGCTGGAGTAGTTCATCCCTTCAGAACTTCGGGATCACGCCAAGGAAGGAAAAAATAAAGGAGAGGAAGGGAAAAAAACCAAACACAAAATACAGAGAGAGGCTGAGCTCATTCCTTGTGCCAACACCAGGGAAGGGCTGGAAAAAGAAACTTTTCCATTGGATTAAAGGCTGAAAATCTGGGAAAAATGAGCTCCCAGGGAGGTTTGTCCTGATCACCCTCATCAAGGCCCTTTCTCACTGTTTTTAGGCTTTTATTGTTCCTTGATTCGCTGATTGAATTCAGAGGTCTCCTGGAGCAGCTCATTCCCGTATCTCGAATAAAGATGCAGATTCCGGTCTGGGATCCAATTTCTCCCAGAATTTTAATTCCAAAGCTGTTCTTTCCCACACTGGCAGCGAGGAATCAGAATTTTGTTGGCTTCTGAGGGTGTTGTGAGATGGAACAGTGAAACCACAGGAAAAAGGAGAGAAGTGAGAATTTGAGGTGTTTTCCCAAACCCTCACGGGCAGAATTTTCAAAAAAAAAAAAAAAAAAATCCTGCTGGAAGCAGATTTTTAATGGGCACAATCCCATTAAATACGGGATCCCATTAGACACGTTCCTGGACCTAAAGGGGCTCCAGGAGAGCTGGAGAGGGACTGCGGACAAGGGATGGAGGGACAGGACACAGGGAATGGCTTCAAACTGGAAATGGGGAGATTGGGGTGGGAGATTGGAAACTGGGAATTCCTGACTGGGAGGGTGGGGAGGGAGGAGCTGGGCTGAGCTTTGGGATCTTCGGTTCTTTTTACCAGGGAAAGAATGGAGGCAGTTTTGTGCTTTAAACTCAGCTTTACTCCCACAAAAAGCACTGAATTCTCCTATTTCCCAAATTCCTGAACATTTTTCTCCCCTGATGTTTTCTAAGGGTTTTTTGGAGGCTCAGCTGAAATGCTCTTCATTCGCGACAGGGCTCAGCAAAGCCGAACTGAATGGGACTTTCCCTTTGAACTTCCTGTGTGTGAATATAGAAATCCCACACATTTCATGGATGGATTTCCCAAACTGTTGGATAAACTGGCAGATCTTGTTCCCCAGCTAAGCTCGAGTGATGGTTTCCATTCACCACATCCTCAAAAACGGCTTTTATCGAAGGCGAGACGGATTTTGCCACCTCAGCTGAAATTTTTTAAGCGTTCAGAGTAAAAGCTCCCGGGTTTTTAACAGCTTTAATTCTGCTGCAAATTATATTTGGGATGAGGGAAGGGAAACGGTGCTGGTTTTGAGGAGTAAAATCATGGAATTGTGGAATGGCTTGGATTGGGAGGGAGTTTAAACCCATCCCATGGGCAGGGATAACTTCCACCATCCCAAGCTGCTCCAAGCCTCATCCAATCTGACTTTGGATATTTCCATACAACTTCATTTCCATAAAAAATGAAAAAAAGAATCCAAGGAAAAAAAAATGGCCTCAGGAATGTCTGTGTTTGGTTTTGCTCCTTGTCCAGCTCCCTCGGCTTAAACTTTTCCCGGATATTTACATTCCAAGAATGGCTTGATATCTTCGTCATCGTTTTACATTTCCATTCCATCCTCAATCAAAATGATCTCTCCCATCTGGATTTCGTGTTTTATCTGGATTTATCTGCTCCCAGCTGAGGAGGTCAAGACCTGCTGTCCTGCAGAGATCCAGAATTCCCCTCGTTCAGTTCAAAATTATTTAAACAATTTCAGGTCACTTCGTTGCCACGGCAAAATAAAATGACAACGATAAGCTTTCTTTACCAGACCTCCTGCCCTTTGGAATAATCCATGGCAGATCCAAGAGGTGCAAAATTATTTGGGGAGAAATTCAGCCGGAATTGAGGGAGCAAGAGAAAGTGTCAGTGGTTACTTTGGTGTCCGGATAATTTTTATTTGCAGGGCTGATCAAGCCCTAAATTAATTTTTCTTTTTAAAAAAACGCACCACAGGTTCCCAGGACCTGTCAGCGAGGCCCTCTGTTAGATCCCGTTTTTATTTCCAATTAATTTTCCCTGCAGTAACACCGTTAATTTGTTTAGGAACCGTTCCCTGTGCTTGTTTCCTATCAGCGCTCCCATAAATGTCAAGCCTTTTGTTAAAATGCCGTGAGTTATAGATAAACACAACTCTGAGATCGAGGAAACAACGAAAAATGAGAGGTTTATGGGATGGAAACCCTGTCAACATCAGCGTGGGTTTATTGCTGGAATGTTTGTGGGAAGGGGGAACCGAGTCAGGGCAATTTTTAATTTAAGGAGTATTTTTATGGCGTTTTTCTGGTGATTCCTGTAAAGCTGTTTGCAGAAAATAAAAATATAGTTCTTGCAGGGAAATCTTTATGGCATCAGCGATAAAATATTCTCGCGGGGGCTTTGAATCCCTCGGATTTAGCAAAGCTTGGTCCTTATGAGCGGGGTAATTACGATTATTACGGAATTAAAACGAGAAATTCTCCTGTTTAATGAACAGCAAAGGATTCCAAGGAATTCCAGCCTCAGGAAAAACACCAAAGCTCAAACAGCACCAACAGCCTCAGCACTTCTGACTTCCAGAGGAATTTCCCAAACTCTGACTCAGATTGGGAGAGCCGGGAATATTCCAGATTTTATCAGAGTCCATGTTCTTTGATTAACGGCTTCTTTCTTAAATTCAATTACTCCCCAGTCTTCCTTTTAGCTTTAATTAGCATCCCAAGGCCTTTCCCCATTTAATTTAATTCCTGAAAAATCCTGGTGATCTCCAGAAGATTCTGTTGGCTCTGGGACTCTCCCAAATTCCCAATTATATTGCTCTACACCTAAGTCAGTTTGAACTCGATTTTTCCCCTAGAAATGCAGGATAATCCTGATTTTTCTTTCCACATTTACTCCCAGTTCAGCAGAATTGATGGCATTTTCCCCTCCTGGATTTATCCAGCACATTCCTAGGATTGAAGGGAGGCAATAAATTTAAATCTAAGGTTTCTTTTTGGTGAATATTTACCAAGAAGTCACTTTTTTGGTGAAACTTGAGTTATTTGGAAGTCAAATTTATCAGGGAGTTCAGACTGAAATCAGCCAAGGAATTTTTTTCCGTGTCCAAACA
>VZSR01000520.1:48359603-48370440 GCA_013398615.1 Brachypodius melanocephalos | reverse complement strand
CGTCATTTCCCCCCTTTAGAGGCTTGACTATTCTAAATATCTACTAATAATAGATATTCGATAACAGATAAGTCTCTAACAGTAAACAATTAATAATAAAAGCATCACAGGCCACAGAGCTGTGACCACAAGCATCAGCAGGGCCTGCATAAAATCCAAAATCTCCCATCCCAGACCGAACTGGGATCTTCCTCTGGGCCCATGGGATGTTGGACAATGCAGCCAAAATCCCACCCCATTCCCACCCCACACCTTCCACCATCCCAGGGTGCTCCAAGCCCCGCTCAGCCTTGAAGCTGGCTCATCCTTCCGTATCCAAATGGCCAAACTCAACCACACAAAGAAGAGACAATTAAGATAATTATCACTTCATCACAGTTAAGATAATCATCGCTTTAGAGAATTTGCGGGGCACAAAGCCAAGGGACATATTTCCTGCCTGGGGATGAGGGGTTACGCACTGGGAACAGCCAAACCCTGCACTAAATTCCCGTAAAATCCCTTTAAATTCTAATTTTGTCACAGCCACCTCGCAAAGCGGACCCAGCACCCCAAGCACATCAATGTTTGAGCAGTGAAGATAAAACTAAACCCTTTAATCTGTCCCTTCCTCGTCTCGCTGCTGTCCCACACCTCCCCAGGCTGGAATTCTGCCGGAGCAGTTTTCCCTGGCAGTCTGTCACTTCCCCCTAATCTCCCAGCGCTGAAAATCATTTTAAATCCATCCCTGTCTTCCCGCATTTGCATAACTGCCTGGAAAGCAGGCTCCAAAAAGGCAGAGCCTGATTTAGTGTGAATGAACATGTCAGGAAACATCGGCGGCCCCGCAGCCCTCGTGTAAATCTTTCATGATTTAAGAGTTGACAAGTTACCAACACCAGGAGGATCAGAAGTCCCGGGCTTCCCACAAAAGGATTCTTCCCACAGTCAGACTTCCCTGTTCAGGAGATGAATTTCCCCGTGGAAGCAAAGATTTTTACACTGAAGTTTTGGGGATTTTTTTTTTTCCGTGCCAAAATAAACCTGGAGAAGGTTAAAAACCTGCTGAGAGTTTTGGTAAGAATAAGAACATTCAAAGTGTTTTGCTGTTTGGAGGGGAATGAAGGTTTAAAAAAATTATTCTTTTCTTTTGGTGCATTTAAATATCTTGAAAATACGTCAAATTTAGATGAATTTAAAGTGTGTCAACACTTTCCTGCACACCCCCGTACCCCCATGGGGTTCCTGGGATGCTCTAACCCACATGGGCTGCCCAAATTAAAGGATGGGGTCAGCACCATGAGGACCTAAAACCTGGCCCGGGGTGCCCAGAAAAAGTGTGGAATCCCAATTCCTAGAAGTGTCCAAGGCCAAGCTGGATGGGGCTTGGAGCACCCTGGGATAGTGGAAGGATTCCCTGCCCATGCCATGAGTGGCACTGGATGGGATTTAAGATCTCTTAGGGTTTGATGATTTCCCAGCATCAAGACTCTGACAATATTCTGCCAAGGCTGCGGGAATTGTGTGTTTATTTTCCAGGAAATCCCTGTGTTCTGCCCATGGATTCAAACACTCCCTCCTCGCAGCACCACACTGGTGGCCATTAACTGCCAGAAACAGAGAAAAACAGGGGAAAACAGGGAAAAACAGGGAAAACCACAACTTTTTGCCTCTAAGAGAGACAACCTGGAAGCTCCAGGCACCCATCGATGCTGGAAATCAGAAAGGACCACAGGGTGCTGGATGTTCTGCTTCACACCACCCCAAAAGCAAACCCAGCCCTGATCATTCCTCCCATCTCCCTTGGATTTAGGAATTTTAATGAATTTTCATTTCCCTGGCTGCCTTTAGAATCCCAGAATGGTTTGGGTTGGAAGGGACCTAAAAGCCCAGCTCATTCCACACATTTTCCATGGGCAGGGACACCTCCCGCTATTCCAGGGTGCTCCAAGCCCTGCCCAACCTGGCCTTGAAGTTCCCACAGGTTTTATGGGACTCCTTGAACAAAGAGTCACAATTTCAGTGTTTGTGTTCCTCCCTCAGTTTTCCAGGCAGGATTTGGGGTCACCAGAAGGTTTAGTCCTGCTCTATTCCAGGTCTGCACTGAGGGGAGTCTCCAAATGCTGCTTTTCCAAGATTTTCTTAAGGAAGATCCTCCTGGGAATGATTCAAGCATGGCTTGGATCACGAGGGTAGCCCAGAGCACCTCTGAACACTTCCAGCTTCCAGGTTTAATCCCTCCCTTGGGAACATCCAGGAGTTTGTTTCCTGCATGGATGCAGCGAGCTTTAAATACAACCTGCAACACATTTTTCGTGTTGTCAACCTAATAAAGTCCGGGGAAACTCTTCCGAGATTTCTTTTATTGGAAGTTTATTGACTTTCTGCCAGAAGTGCCAGGGAAAACACGGAGCAGGGAGGGAGGGAGGGGAAGGGAGGGGAGGGGAATGTCACAGCAGAGCTGCTAAAAATGAAACCCAAAGTGGTTTCATCGAAAAGGAGCTGCTGGGTTGTTAAAAATATTCGTGAAGGAGAATCTTCCTCACAGATCCTTCTCCTGCTTCCCAGGAGAGCCCTGAGGATGGATTGGGCTGCGATTCCATCCACAAGTGACCATTCCTCACGGATAGGGTGCTCCAGGAGATATTCCAGAGCTCTGGGAGGGTTTGGACAGTTCTTCCAGGGTGGGATTGTTGGGATGGCTCTGCAGGGCCAGGAATTGCCCTGGATGATCCTTGGGGGTCCCTTCCCATGCAAATATTCCAAGATTCTCTCTGGTGGTACCTACTCCCTGAATTAGACATGGACACCCTGACCCTGGAGAGCAGGATTCCTTAAACTCAGTATTCTCCTGGTTTTTGGAAATATTCCCTTTTAAAAGCCAAGAATTCCAGTGCAACCATCCAAGCAAATATTCCAGCACACACAGGCAGGACTGGACTTCCAGCCATATTCCCATCCAGGGCTGCATCCAAGACTTTTCCCAGAACATCCCAGCAAGTGCAGGGTGTGTTCACTGCCCCCTGAATGTTCTCCTGTCCAGTAAAACTCGTATTTAATAAATTGGGTCCTTCCAGGACCTTGCCAAGCCAGCCCCAGGTTCCACCCCTCAGAATCCGCGGGATTTTATGGGAATGGTCCTGTTGGTGCTGCCGGTGCCCATTCCCACCACACAGAAGGATCCATGGAATCCCAGCAGGGTTTGGGATAGGAGAGACCTTCCAGATCATCCCATCCCCCTCCTGCCATGGCCAGGGACACCTTCCACTATCCCAGGGTGCCCCAAGCCCTGAAAATAACCAAACTGCTCATGGATAAAATCCAGGAAAGATTTTTTCCATTTTCAAAGGAAAAACCATTGATCATTCCATGGCTTTTCCAAGTGCTTTGGGCACCTCTGGTTTAATTCCTCCCCATGTTTCCATGTCAGAATTCCAGAAATCTTTGGAATATGGGGAGAAAGGATTGTAGCCCACTCCATCCCTATGGAAGCAGGAATTGGTCAGCTGGTTCCTGCCTCCATGACAACCAGGAATTAAGGAATGACCTCAGTGCCTGTTTGAGATGGTTCATTCCAAAAAATCCGAGACAATGGCACAAAATCTGGGAATTCAGTTCCGGGTTTATGATGGATGAAGAGACTTCAGCAAGCTGGGATGAGAATCAGAAATAATTAGACTCAAATGCCATGGATTGTCCTTGGATTGATATCCTGGAAGGGAATTTGGGATTGCAGGTGTTGGGACAGCATTGCTATTTCGATATATTGGAATTCAAAGAATTCTGGGATGGTTTGGGTTGGAAGGGATCTTAAATCCCATCATATTCCATCCCTTTTCCATGGCAGGGACACCTCCCATTATCCCAGGCTGCTCCAAGCCTCAGTGTCCAACCTGGCCTTGGACACTTCCAGGGATGGGATCCCACAACATCTCAGGGCAACCTCTTCCAAAGTCTCTCCACTCCCAGAAGGAATTTCTAGGCTGAGAATCCCAGCTGGTCCCACCCCGGCTGCAGACCGGGAGATCCTGCCAGGATCCTTCCCCATGGCCAACTTCTTGGGATAGGTTGGGAAATTTTGGGATTTCAGCACTGGGCTCCACAACCCAAACTCAGTGTTTCCCTCGGCTTTTCCAACAACAAATCAGAGCCTCACCTCCAACGGAATTCCACAAATAAATAAGGATTTGCTACAAGATTTTAACCCAGAACTCCGATTTTTTTGCGGGAACAATAACTGTGGGTGGTGGCTCCAAGGCAGCTGAGCATCCCCTGGAGTTGTATCCATAGGAATTTTTCCCTCTCCAACAGGGTCCAGAGGCAAAGATGAGCAGCTGCTGCTCCTTCAAAACTCCACAGACATTTCCCAGCTCTCCTTCATCCAAACTCATCCTCTCCAAGCCCTGTTTGACATCCAGAGCTCCTCCTTCAGCCATTCCCAGTTTCTCCACACGGATGATTTGTGGTCACCCCTGTACCCTTCACATTCCCAAATTTTCCAAGGACCACCCTCATCTCCAGCTCAAAATCTGTTTAGAATTTCAATTTATTTCTTCTGACCAAAAATTCTGAAGGGGGCAAAATGGAATTTCCTGATGCCAAGAGGAAACCCTAAAGAGATTCTGAACCTCCTGCTTGATCCTATCAAATTCCCAGGAAAAGAACGAGAATTGGATTTAAGATTTTTGGGTTAAACTTGGGTTTAAGACAACAAAATTCGATGAGGTTATATTATATTATATTATATTAGCAAAAGTTATAACAAAATTTAAATATTATTTTATAAAATATAAATATATTACATTGTTACATTCTATTATTTATATAATATATATTTTAATTGTATTTTACATAATTATATAATATAGAAATATATAAAAATATATATTTAGATAAATATAAGAATATATTTTATAGAAGTATATTAAAATATAAAAATATATACCTATAAAGATATATTACTATATTACTCTATTACTATATATAAATATAATTTTAAATAATATATTATATACATTAGATATAATATAGATAATAAATATATTTAAAATAAATAATAGAAATAAATAAAAATTTAAATAACAAACCCCACAATATTAACTAATTAAATAATAATTCGTTTTATTAATTACAGCATTATAAACACAGAACGTGGCAAAATTTGAGTTCCTTTCCCCGACGAACTGTGAGGAATAAACGAAAACCAATAAAAAAATTCCACAGCGATTTTCCCGGCCGAAGGGCACCTGTAATTCCGGGCTACACCTGTTCCTTGTGATTTGCCATCCCTGTGGCTGCACGCTGAGATTGTCACATTACATTAAAACCAACAAAAGCTGTGATCTGTTTGCAGCTCAGGCATCAATAAAAACAAGCCCCACCGCCAGCGCTCCGTGCACCCGGGAGAAAACCGTTCGTTTAATACTTCCCCGGCTTTTCCAGCACACAAATCCAGGGAAAACAAACACGAACGGCAGCACTGAGATTCCTGAGAGCCTTTCCCGGAGCACAGGATGAGAGTGAACTGCTGGAAAAGTGGCTCCCAGTGGGAACCAGTAAGGAAAGAAAAGCTGGAAAGACTTTGGATAAAGGATGGAGGGGCGGGACACAGGGAATGACTTCCCACTGCCAGAGGGTAGGGATGGATGGGATTTGGGATATTGGAAATTCCTGGCTGGGGGGGATGGGGAGGGACTGGAGTGGAATTGCCAGAGAAGCTGTGGTTGCCCCTGGATCCCTGGAAGTGTCCAAGGCCAGGCTGGAGCAGCCTGGGATAGTGGCAGGTTTCCCTGCCCATGGAAAAATTGTGGAATGGGATGAGCTCTGAGGTATTTTCCAACTCCAAAGGCTTCATCCGTTAAAAGTCCTCGGATCTGGGGATTGGGTTTGGCCTTTAAAAGAATATTCCTCTCCGGCACTGCAATTTTTAAAAAGCTTGTGGGGTAAAACATTTTGATCAATTAGGATGATGATGACACAAGAGTGGAATTAGGGGCGTAATTAGAATTACCATTTTTATGCCCGGCTAATTAATCGTGAAATGCTGCGTTATAGAATCTTTCTCTTTAATGAAATTCATTATGGAGGCCCCTACAGCCCTAAATTTTATGTTAAACAAATCAAACCTGGGGCTGGGGCTGTTGGCACAAAGCTGGCCTTGGATCAGCTGCTAAAACAGAGCTTGATGAGCCATTATCCAAAGGGATGGTGGGGATAAAAGCCCTTTCCTACAAGAGATTTCCTCCAGGAGTTGGATTTTGCCTCTTCTGGAATTCACTGGCCGCTGAAAGCGCTGAGTTACCCCAAAAAGTTTGGAGGACCATCTGTGCTTGGAGTAGAAAACACATTTTTTTGAGTTTTTGATACAGAGATTCCTGGAGGGAAACCATCCCGCATCTTGCTTTGGATAATTCCTTATCCATGGTTAAAGCACCAGTTCTATCACCGGGCTGTAATTCCAGCATTTTCTGCCTTGCCAAAACCCTTTTTTTGCAACTAAATACTGAATTTTATCACCTAAATGATGAATTTTATCCCAAATCAAGGAGGCCTCCTGGAGAACACAAAAGTGTGGTAAAGACAAGAGCTTGGCCAGGGCTGCACCCAAGGGGGACCCAAAATGATCACAAAATGGTCACAGAATGGACACAAAATGGCCACAAAATGATCACAAAATGGACACAAAATGGCCAACCCCTCACGAGTTCTCCCACTTTTCTCAGTTTTGGTCCACTTGCACCTTGGGGTTGAATTGTCCCATTCCAGCTCCAGCTGATGCAGTCCCATCCTTCTTGTTTTCTCTCCTCAGCCCAGCCTTGTTTGCGCTTTTGGTGCTGCAAACTTGTCCCAGTTGTCCTTGGTGTGCAGCAGGGAAAGGATTTGTTTTGTGTCCGTGCTGCGTGCAGAGCTGAGTGACCCTGACTGTGAGCTCAGAGCTGCACCCCTGGGCACCACAGAACAGGAAAAACATGAAAGTTAAAGCTTCAGGCATCACTGGAAACCACCCAAGAGTGAGGAAGTGCTGGCTTTGAGCTGTCGTGTCAGATTATTGTCACAGGGATGTGATGTGCCTGTGCTGAGGCTGGACAGAGATGTCACACATGCCAGAGGTGTGACAGTGGCTCTCCTGATCCTCACCTGATCCCCCTGAGGCTGCTCCATGTGTTACTCTCCATGTTCAGCACCTTTCCCTTCCCATCCCACTGGGATTTTGGGGCTTTTTCCATCTGTGTGGGCACTTTGCTCTGGTGTCTCGTGGCTAAAATGAGCTTTGCAAGGCAGGAGGGGGAGTTTGAGGCTGGGGGGGATCTTTAAAACCCCCCAGAGCTTCAGCAGGGACAGAATTTGGGCTGAGCCTTGCCGGGAGCCTGACTGGGATCAGCACTGACCTGCCAGAGATGTTCCGTGGTTTTGGAGTGTCTTCCCTTCCTTCGGGAATGTTTCAGCACCCTGGACAGGGAGAGGATTTGCCTCTGTGGGCAGGAATTTCTCCTCTTGTTCAGCCTCGACATCCCGAGGAATTCCTCATTATGAGGGAGAGGAATTCCTCATTTTGAAGGAGAGGAGTTCCACATTTTGAAGGATAGAAATTCCTCATTTTGAAGGAAGCCCAGAAAGGAGTTTAAATTTCCCACTGCTCGGTTGATTCCGAGCTGTCAACACCTCCATGGGAGGGTACAACCCTTTCATGGATTCACTGAGATCGGAAAAGCCCTCCAAGATCGAGTCCAACCATTCCCCAGCACCAGGATGTGTCCCCAAGTGCCGCATCTGCACATTTCCTACAAAGATCCAGAGTCATCCTACGGACATCTCGCTCCATCCACCTTTAATTAGGATCAGCCTTTCAGGGCATTTGGGTTATGGTTATATGGCCTAAACACAACACAAATTCCACAAATTTGTGAATACAAATTCCTATTCCAAAATTCCATGAATTCCTCTGAATATTCCTTATAATCCCTGGAATGAGCATCAGCACCTCCCACTTGGCCAAGATATTCCTTCCTCCTGTTGCTGGTGTGAGACAAAGCCAGTTTCAGCTTCAAAATCCTTAGAAAATTATTTTTTCCCTTTTTTAAAAAAATCCTGTGCAGTGCTTTGATATCCCAGGATAATAAAACAAGAGAAACCTTTGGAACAGAGCAGCATCTTTTGGAGTCTGTCCATGGAGAGGTGGCAACAGGTCCTGTTCTAGATCCTCCAGCTGAAAACTCCACAAAAATCTCTTGGAAGTGACAGTGGATAAATCCTTGTTCTGGAACCATAAACTTCAGTACATGTGAGTAAATACAGCATTTGATTCATTCCAAGGGGTGCCTCCATGAGGAAAATCAAGTCCAAAATGGAATTCTTGAAAGATAAAGATTTATAGGGTCTCTTCCCTGCCTGTTACTGTGACAATTTTGGTGCTGGAAACCAATAAAAGCCACCAAAGAGCCATTTCAGTCCAAAAACCAGCCCCAGGTCCAGCTGCAGATTCTCTGGGAATCTGGAGCGGCTGGAAAGGATCGAAAGACACCTTGAACTCCTTGCTTTGGGTTTCTCCAACGACACTCAGACAGGAATGCCCAGATTTAGGTCAACACATCCACACCCATCACCGCTGCATCCATTCCACTTTTCCAGCCACGGAAAAGCAGGAAAACCTCCCTCAAATCTTGATCCTGGACACTGATTGGCTCTTTTTTAAATTTCCTTTTGGCTTTTAGGTTGGGAGAACTTCCCTGTGCTGCCAGGGGAGCGGATCCTTGAGGCTGTAACCGCTGTGAGGCTGATGGCGAGAGAGGGATTTGTTTGTATCCCACATTCCATGTATTTCCCGGAGCGGGCAGAGGCTCCAGAGGTGAGCAGCAGCATCAGGTCAAGCACGAGATGCTCTTTTGGAGAGGTGCTTGAACTTCAGAAAGCTCTGGAGGATTTTGGCGATATCCATGAGGAGCAGGACATCACCTCTGCTTCCGCTTTGTGTGCGGGAAGGAGAGTCCATTGAAGGGGATCTCAGCGACTCAGGCGAGTCTCAGCTCAAAACAATTCAATTTTAATTCAACAAGAATTCCACCAAGCTTCAGCTCGTTTTGGCTCTAAACCACCACAAACCTTTCTGTTGTTTTTCGTTATAAAACCCAGCCCCACTGACCACAAACCTCCACTGACATGGAAAAAAAAAAATTGTGTATTTAAAGTGTAGAGAGATTCTGGCATCAAAACAAACGGGACAAAATTGCCTGTGAATATAACGAGGCTGGAAATTAAAAGAACATTCCCAATTGAAGCAGTGAAAAGCTGGAAGAGCTTCAGTGGGAAGAGAATTGGAATCTTAAACCACAGAGCTTGAGATGATTCTGGAAAGGATTTTTGTGACACAGCTGCCTTGGATCCAGAAGGGAAATGTTCCCAAGGTTTCCCTGTGAATCCCAAATCCCAGGATCACAAAATCCGTGGGATCAGAGCTGTGCCAAGGCTGCCATATGTGCATATAAGTAAAGATCCAGTGTAAATATAATTTATTGTTTTTATTTAACCAAACCCACCCTCTGACACCCCTCTCTGCATTCCCACTGCCTCCAGGGGGTTATATATCCACAGCACCTCCTTTTTCCTACTCCATATCCATGGATTCCTGGCCTAAAAGAGTTCTTTAAATCATAACCCTCCACAGCTACGTCTCTGCCAGTATCCAAAGGCTCTGGGGACATTTCCATGCTTCCTGAGGGATTTGTGAAACACAATTTTTATGGGAAGTGCAGGAATCCTGGAGCAGAGAGCATAATTTTGAATCCACAAGTAATTTGTGGGGAAAATACGGTTTTGTAAATAGTCTCCAAAAGGGAATCCTCTTTTCTAAAGTTTCTTACCTGGAATTTTTCACTTCCAAATGTCTTTAGGAGGAGCTAAAAAAAAATTATTTGAACACTCCCTGAAATCACAGAAGGGCCCAGCGGGCACCTGCTCAAATTAATTGTGCTTCTGCAATATCCTGATTTCTCACCTAGGGAGGAAAAGCACAAACTGCGGGACTCAAAGGGCTGGGAAAAAAACATCCCCCATATTTTCATTTTAACAATTTTTGATGCAAATCCCAGGAAATGTCCCCCAGCGTCCTGAGATCCTTGAAGGAAAAGGCACCAAAAATAAGATCAGGTTCAACAGGATCTTTTGTTTGTCCTGGAGTCACAAATCGGTGGGAAAATCCTGTACCATTCCCTAAAGGATAATTATTAGCAGAATTTTTCAACCATGGTCATGGAATCATGGAATCATGGAATCATGGAATGGTTTGTGTTGAAAGGACCTTAAAGCCAGCCAGTCCCACTCAGGGGACACCTTCCACTATCCTTGACCTTGGACACTTTCAGAGGGATCCAGGGGCAGCCACAGCTGCTCTGGGAATTCCAGCCCAGCCAGGAATTCCTTCCCAATCTCCCATCCAGCTCTGCCTTCTGGCAGCGGAAGCCATTCCCTGTGTCCTGTCCCTCCATCCCTCATCCCAATCCTTTTCCACCTTTTTTCCTTCCTGGTTTCATGGCTTTGCAGGCCCCACCATTCCAGGCCCTGATCCCACAGGTCCTGGCAAACAGAGGGATTGAAAGGACATTTTTAGCTGCTTTGACCTCTTCCATAAATAATTCTCCACTAAAGAAAATGGCAACAAAAGAATCCTTTAAAGAAAAGGACTCTCAAATCAGCACCTTCTCTTTCGACCCCAGACCCCCAAAAACAACACAGACGTGGCCCCACTGTGCTTACAAAATGAGGATGGAGAATTCCCCACAATTTCTAAGCTTTCCCCTAAATCCCCCAGTTTCTCTCTTTCTCCCTGTCCTGGATTGCAGCGCAGGGTGTCCCCAGCAGTGTG
>VZSR01000520.1:48346750-48359503 GCA_013398615.1 Brachypodius melanocephalos | reverse complement strand
CAGGCTGGGTTCTGACTCTGGCAGAGTTTGCTTTTTGTTTGTTTGCTTTTCTTGTCCTACTGCATTTTTATTTTAATTTTCCTAGTAAAGAACATTTTTTCCTGTTCCCATATCTTCGCCTAAGAGCCCCTTAATTTCAAAATTATAATAATTCAGGAAAAAAAAGGATTTACATTTTCCATTCCTAGGGAGGCTCCTGCCTTCCTTAGACACCTGTCTTTCCAAAACAAGACACTCCACCTTCTCAGGCGGCACAGAGCAACATTTGTCACAAGAGGAGAGCCCTGGTGAGAAGCCAGACCTGTAATTCCTGCCCTCTTTTGTTTTAAATCCGGTGATTTATCCAGGGAGGAGTCTCAGTCCACAGCCCTGTCATTGTTTTGTTGCGCTCACTCCTGTTTTCCAATTTCAAGCATTTTAACTCTGCCTCACCAAGGATTTGCATTCAGTTTGGGGAAAAGGCTTCTCACGGCACTGAATAGCTTCAATTAATCAGATCATCATTTCTCTCTGCTGGCTGCTTCTCCGAAATTAAATTATTGCTCATTTGCTGACTCCGAGTAGGAAAATCATTTCTGGAGAAGAGAAAATTTGTCTGAGGATGCAGTTGGAAGCCGTTAAAGAATTGAGCACGAATTTGCTGAAACACTTCAGTGAAAGTTTCTGCAACGCATTCAGACAAAGAAAACAGGGAAAGGAGGAGGAATTGACTCCTCTCATTGTGACAGAGGTGACAAAAGTCACCAGAAATTCCAAGTTTAGAATCCCAGGATGGTTTGGTTTGGAAGGGATCAAAGCTCCCATCCCATTCCACCCCTGCCATGGGCACCTTCCAAGGTTTTCTTGGACAGATTCAGGGATAATTTAGTCCTTAAACTGCATCCTTCAGATCAAGCAAATAATGATCAATTCCAGCCTGGTTGGGGCTATTTTTTCCTCTATTTTCTCCTGTCCAAGGTATTTTCCTCCTCCTCCTCCTGTGGCTCTCAGGGTGGAGCTGCTGCCATTTCATTTCCACCTCACCTGAACACCTTTTCCTGCTCAAACATCCCGGGTAAGAATTTGTTCTTTGACCACTTCTAAGTTTTTACATTAAAATTTACTAATTTGCCCAAAACAAAGCCCTGTCCCTGCTGCAGGGAAGGGTTGAGTGAAATCAATGCTTGTTTTTTCCCAACTCATTTAAAGAATTTACATTAAGTCGGTCCTAAAATTGATCTCAACATATTCCACCTTTTTTTTAATATTAAATTAAAGCTCTGATGCCTGTGCTCACTGGAGGTGCTGCTCTTCATCCCAAACCTTTTTTCCAACCATTTAATTCCACCCCATCCCTCTTTCCTGATGAATTCTGTGCTGGAGCTCCTGATCTGGCAAAGAAACATGCTGAGAGAATAGAAAATATTATGGAAACAACCTTTAAAATCCAGGATTTTCCATGTCTGCTCTGAACCAAAGCCTAAACATGGGAAAACCCAGCAAATCCAGAGGGAAAAACACAAGAGAAGGTGGAAAATCAGGTGGGAATATCTGGGAAGATGCTCCAGAGAAACTGGAGGAATTTCAGGCAGCTCCTACGCGGGCAGAAATTTGTGCCCCACTAATTTGACAGGCTCGGGCCCTTGGGAAAGCTCCAAAATGTGTTTATAACCAAATTAATCCATGATTTGGGGCTGGAATTAAATACGGGATGGTTCCACAGGTAAATTAAGATGGGGAAACGTGGAGGAGCTGATTAAAACCAGCCTCTGCTTCCTCCACCTGGGGCTGTTCCTAACCACGGATGAGTTTTTCATGAATATCTCTGGTTTAAGATATTTTTCTTCAGATTTGTTCTCATTTTGCTGTACTTTTGCCGAGCCAGAAGCGATCAAAATGTGAAATTTTCGTAAAAAGTTTTCCAGCTGTTTTCTCCTGAACCCTCCCCAGATTCTCATCCTGAATTTTCATAATCACTGGGCCAGACTCTCTCTGTGAAAATTGCAGCTGCACCCACGAATCTCTGCTGTTTTTTCCTCTCTCACCCAGAATTTCTCTCATTCATCAGTTGTAGGAATTTTTTTTCCTGCAATAAAAAAAAAAAAAAAAAAATCAGTGATTCACCAGAATAGCAATTCCACCTGCTGAAATCCAAATATTTATGCCTGGAAAGGTGACAGCAAAAAACCCCTTTTTTGGTGAGGTTAATCCTTGTTAACCCCAGTCTGGAGCGAAGAGTGGGATGGAAAATTTGACCCAGGGAGTTTTGGGGTCCATTAAGGAAGATAAATTTGGTATCACTGATTTTATCACTTGAGTGACCATTAAATGCTCCCAGTCAGGTTTGTGGGCTCGAACCTCTTCCAATTTACATTTAAAGTTTCATTTTCAATCATTATCACCATTAATTCTCAATCCTTTATCCAAGCCTGACCTGGAAACGTCCCGATAAAATTGTCCCTTGCACTGCAGCGTTTAAAACCTTTCCCAGCTGATCCTGGCATTTGATATCCCGTTGTTATTTATTATTCCTCTCAAATCTCTTCCAGGAAGAGATAAAATGTCCTCCATCCAGTTATCCCAAACGCAGCTCCCTCGATATGAGATCCCATAAATATTTTTGGGGCTGGAAGCTGAATGGTTAAAGTGGTGATTCCAGCAGGGAATACCTGAGAAAAATCCCCTTTCCCAGATGATTCTGAAGGATCCACACACAGAAATCCTTAAGCTGCCTCCTTAGGAATTTCCAGGGATTTTATTTGGGATCATATTCCCAAATTCCAGCAGCCTCAAATCCACCAGGAATGCTGGATCTCCCCGAGGTGATGCTTGGGTCATAAAAGCGATCAAGGAAAATGAGGAGCGGAGCAGGAAAAACGCACCTCCAAATCCTGTTTTCTTCCCAGGCAATATCTCATTCCTAGAAATGCAGAATGGAAAAGCGTTTCCAGTCACATCCTCATCTCCAAGGATTTAAATCTTGGGGGATTCGCCGTGGATAAGCAGCAGGACAATCCCTGAGGTGGCTCTGGAGCTCTCCCTTGGAAACCCTCACGGTTCCTTCTTGGAATATTTAATATAACTGGAATATTTAATATAAATTTCAATATAAATAATTTATTAAATTATTGTCCCGATAAACAACTCCCAGCTCCACCACCATTTCCTCATCCATCAGCTCCGTGATTTTTGGCAGGCTGGATGTGACAGCTCCTGCTTTAACCCACATTTATTTCAAATAAACACAGCCTAGCCAAAAAAGTAATTTATTTTCCCTCCATTAATCCCAATATTTTGGGATCTGCCTGTCAAATATTTTAAGGATTTTTTTCCCCCAGTCACAAAGCTGCTTGTCCCTATAAAATAACAGCTGCTCCTACAAGGAATATTCACATTTTCATGTTGTCTTTTCCAGGAAAATGGGATGGAAAGGGTTGGAGCAACCTGGGATAGCAGAAGACGTCCCCGCCTATGGCAGGGGATGGAATAACATTATTTTTAATCTCCCTTTCAACCCCCAGCCATTCCAGGATTTTAGGAAAACCTGGATGTAGCATTTGAAAAATGGAATTGCTCTTACGTGAGCAAACAGGGTAAAATTAATAAACACATTTCTTACTCGAGTGCTGTTGGGAGTCTTTAATTAAAGCACAGTTTAAGTTTTACCACACAGCAAAGGCGTCCAAACGTAAAAGGGGAATTATTCCTGAGCCTGGATTCCCTCATAAAATATATTTATATAAATATTTCCATTTATTCCCAATATATTTCCACATATCCGAGAATTCTGTGCCAAAAAAAAAAAAAAAAAAAAAAAGAAAAAGACAAAAAAAGAAACTGAAACAACTGCTGAGCACCATTTATTCTATGGTTACTTCATTACTGATTTTTTTTTTTTTTTTAATAAATAAAATCCATTTCTTATGGAATCATTAAGGTTGGAAAAGGACTCCAAGGTCAAATCCAAGCTTTTTCCACACACCCTCTATGGCCATTAAACCACACAGGAAATTCCAAATCTACTCCATTTTTGAGCACTTCCAGGACTGTTTTCTTATTTTAAAAAAGTAAACAAACCCAGATGGTTTTTCCAGACAATTGGAATGCTGCGTCCATGGAATATTCACTAAATCTCCAAGCTGGCAGTGACCGTTCCCTCCACCAGTTTGCAGATTTAGGAATATCTTGGAAAATTGCATTTCCTCACCCAATACTGGCACCTTTTATGCCATAAAACCACCGGAGCAGCTCTTGGCTCTCCAGATTCATTGGGATGGGATCTTTAGGCTGTGTCAAGTTCCGAGACTCCCAACGGAGCCCCAGAAATTCCTAGGAAAGTCTGGTTTGAGAATGGAATTGAAATTCTGCCTCGATTTGCAGCAGAAAGCGCAGGAGGTGGAAAAAAAGTGGGAAAGTAAAAAAGGCGGGAAGGGAGGAAAGGGCAGGGAAAACAGAAAAAGGTGGAGAAAACAGAGAAAAAAAACAGGGAAAACAGGGAAAAATAAACAGGGAAAAGGGAGGGAGAAAAGTAGGGGGAAAGAGCAGGAAAACGGGATAGGGAAAACTGAAAAAAATCCAAATTACACCTTCCACTATCCCAGGGTGCTCCAAACCCCATCCAACCTCACCTTGGACACTTCCAGGGATGGGGCAGCCTCGCCTTTTCCAGGAATTCTATTCCAAGGCCTCCCTAGCCCCACAGGGAAGAATTTTTTCCTAAAAACCCAAATTAAAATGGCTTTTTGGTTAAAATCCACTTTAAAAAGTGGATTTTAACCCATCTCCCAGATTTTTGTCTCTTTGGTTTAAAGTTACCCCCTCAAACTTTTAAACATCACCCACATTCCATGAGATCCCTGAAGCCGGATGGAAAAACTTGGGAATATTTTTCCAACCCCTTACTCAAGCAGCAAAGCAAGTTCCCAAAAGAAAGGCTTGAAATCACCTTTTTAAAAAAAATATTTTCGGGGGTGTTTATGCGTCACGTACCTCATTTTTTCCCCCGCTCAAATTTTTCCAGAGTCACACACGGATTCTCAAAGCAGGAGGATGGAATGGATGTGGAATAAGAGGGATCATCACCCTCAAACAAGGTTTTTTCCAGCCCAAACAGCAGCTGGGGGCATGAACTCACCAGAAAAGCTGAAATATGGATCTGACTCAGGGCTGGTGGTGCTCCACCGGCAGTGCTTTCCATCAAAATCAAATAACCTGGATTTCACACCGGGTTTCCCGGAGCAGCGAGGGAAAAATCGCTCGGCTGTCAACCCTCAGGTAGCAAAAAAGTTAAAGGGAACGAGCTCCAAAAGCTCTGCTGAAATGGAAAATGGAAAAATCAGCGGGGCTTGCGAGGGGGAAATAAATAAAAATAAAAGAGGTGGATCCAACAGAAATTCTCCACTGGTTCTTCCCAGAGGAATTTCCCGTGGCTGCTGTGGGAGTCTCCACTGGCCAGGTGTGACACTGCTGGTGACACACTCAAAAATGTCCTTTTCCAGCTGTTCCAGAGACAGCTGGATCAGGAGTTATCCCAAGGAGTGTCCCACTCCAGGAACGGGAGCTGAAACCTCGGGAAGGGGAAAGCTTTGGGAAGAGAAGAATTTTCCCAAACCCAATCCTGGTGCAGCTCTGATTTTATGGATTTTGTAAATCCTATGATTCCTGTGCCATGTGATGGTTGGGATGAACATGACTCCTCCTAGGAGTATAAATAAAATAAAATAAAATAAAATAAAATAAAATAAAATAAAATAAAATAAAATAAAATAAAATAAAATAAAATAAAATGAATCCCTGACTAAACCTCTGAAGATCAATTCTCTGCTTGGAGCTGCCCACCAGAAATCAAGGAAGCTGCTGGGATTTTCCTCACTTTCAGTTGGATTCCAGTGTCCCATCCTGCCTGGAGATGCAACTGGAGCTGTGGAATTCTCCCAACATTCCAGCTTTACACACAACACTTCATTTGACTCCCATTGAAGCAAAATTAGAGGAAACAATTAATTTTAAAGACTCAGACTGCTCAAATAATATTTCTGTTTAAGCCCGTGCCAAGCTCAGCCTCGTTAATTACCTCTTTGGTCATTATTATTATTAGAGCTGCTAATCATAATCACAGATTAACGAGCGTGGATCCCACTGTGAGCCTGCCAAGCCTGATCCTGGGTTTGGAATTTCGAGCCATCCTTGCACGTGGAGCTGGAGTCAGGCTCAAGTTTTGATTTCCATGATAGGCTGAGTTTTATTTACTCGATGATTTCACACCCAGGGAGAGGAGAGGGAATCCTGCCTGCACCACAAACCAGATTTCCTAATGAATTTCCTAATGAATCCCTAATTAGCACACAGGATCTCCTGGCACCTCCAACACCAACATCCACGGCTTTGCAATCCGCCTCCTGCTCCAATGGAAGAAAGGGAAATATCCACTTTTACAGCTGGCTGTGGCAATAATCAGAGCTCATCCCCATAAAAATGAGTGAGGAATCCTCTCAGATTCCCGTGGCACAAAGAGGGATGTTCTGCCTCAGTTACGGTGGCTCAGGGTCCTTTAGGAATTAAGGATCCATAAGGAACCAGGGAAAGACAAGGAAGGAGAGGAAGCAGCAGAGCAGCTCTGGAGGGGGAGCCTGAGGAGCCAATTAACTGAGCAGGACAATTTATTCCTCCAGCTCCAGTCGATAGATCCTGATTTTTGTTAATGGGCAGCCCTCGAGTTGGAAGCGCAGGATCTCGGCAGCCCTGCTCTCAGAGCAGACCCAAATTAGCGGTTTAATCGTGCACAGCAGGCAGTGGGAGCACAGAGCCACAATTTATTGCCCACTCTGCTTCTCCCACGGCTCAGCCCCGCCTGGGAAGCACCAGCTCATCCCAGGATCGACAAATCCCAAATTATCGATGCCTTGGGCTGATCAATGCCATTGACAGGGCACGGGGAGACACACTCCTGAATAATTTCCACCACGTGAGCTGAGTTTTGTTACCCTCCAAGGCTTGAAATCGACGTTTCCACAGAATTCCAGGCTGGTTTCCAAATTAAATCCCACCTCACCCCACGGGCAGGAAACTCCTTCCACCATCCCAGGTTGCTCAGAGCTCCATCCGAGCTCTGGTCGCAGAGAGAAATCCCAAATCGCCACCTTGGGAATGAGGAATCAGAAGGCGGGCCCCTGGTCCTTTTGAAGTGACAGATTTCAAAGGCACGCTCAGCCACCAGACATGTGACAAATGGATCAGTGACAGGAGACAGAGGAGAAATTCAATATTTTTCACTGACAGATTGTTGCTCTTCCATTTCTGTCAAGCCTCAGTTTTCCATTTTAATTCCCTGTGACAAAGCGGCCGGGTTTCAACGTTCCCTTCCTCCTCCAAAACCCTGCCCACGGAGCTGAACCTCTGCTCTCTGCACAGCTCCAATAAAAATCAGAAATTATTATTAATCCTCAGGCAGCAGCTGCATAAAACCGATGGAAAACTCCATGACCACAACCAGGCCTTGGTTTGGAAGGAAACCCCCGTGCCAAAGATGGAAAATCCAGATTTTATTTCAGCGGGAGTTAAATCAGGATGCAAAGGTGACACGGGGTGAGCGAGCGGCACAATTATCCACCTTCCAACCCCAAAATCCCAAATTATCCCATCCTCTCTCCAAAACACCCTCAAAGCCACGGCGCCGAGGATGTTTCGCCGAGCCTGAGAGCCCCTCAGGGAGTTAAAAATTCACTTTCCACTAAAGAAACACGGCGCCCACCCAGCCGAGCCCAGGCAGAGCCAGCCCAGAAGGCTCTCAAACACATCTCTGCTGAGAGAAAGGACGAGTGCCGGGATTGAAGAGTGCTTGTGGAGAGCCTGCTGGGAGCAGAGGAGGATGTCAGGGATAATAGAGCGGCCCTGCTGCCGGGGAGCTGCTCAATTACCACGGCTTTGATGTGGGAAGAAAACAAAGAAATGCGGGAGGGAAAAAAAAAAATCTGGAAAACACTTGATATCGCTGATGAAATAGTGAAGCCTTGGCAAAGCGAGCAGAGTTTGAGAGGATGAAACACGGGAAGGTTGTGATCGTGGCAGGAAATAAAGGCTCACACGAAAATCCAGCGTGGAGTGGCAGGAGAGGAGGGGAAGCGGCTCCAGCTGAGCTCCAAAGAGGATTTAGGGAGCTGCGACTCCGGCCAGGAAAGATCTCCAAAGCCAAGGGATTTTCTAATCTCGCTCTTTGGGGCTCAAATCTTCTCCAGCCCAGCAAGGAGGGAAATCTCCAGTGCAGGGAGGGAATTTCTGCATCCAGACTTATCCCACGGGATGGAGGCTCCAAATCCCACCTGGGGAAAAGCCACACCCCCCTTTCCCAGGTGAACCCTCCCTGATGGGCACCTGCACCCAGACTGGAAAAGGGCTGGGATTCAGGGCAATCCCAGAGGCTGCTCCCAGCCCGTCCCCTGCACTGGTTTAGGGTGGTGGTGCCCAAGCCCTGCCCTGGCATACGGAAGCTTTGCCAGCTTTTTTCCCCAACAAACCCCTTTTCCATGTGGGAAAACTCACTTTGTGGAAGTTCCTGTAAATTTTCCTCCCACGTCCCCTCATTATCCAGTAAAGAGAACCGTGGAATGGTTTGGGATAGAAGGGATTAAATCTCATCCCACCCCTGCCATGGCACTGTCCCAGGCTGCTCCAATGTCCAAGCTGGACTTGGACACTTCCAGGGATCCAGGGGCAGCCACAGCTTCTCTGGGAATTCCATCCCAGGTCCTTCCCCAGTGGAAGGTGGAATGGGATGGGATTTAAGGTCTCTTCTATCCCAAGGGATGGGTCCCCTGGATTTCGGAGCGCTGAAACGTTTGTATTTTAAGAATTGGGCTGATTTGATGATACATTAAACTCCTAAAGGCAGATTTTAAACTAATCCAGCAGTCTCAGCTTCCTCCACGGCCAACAGCATGAGAGACACACCAGAAAAGACAATTCCTGATGGAGAATCCCAAAAATATCACTGCAGTTGGCTGGGAACTGAATTAGCAGCATTTTTGTGCTGCTGACTCCTCTGTGCAGCCTCTGCTGCAGCCTCTCTTTGTGTCTCTTCTGCTCCCTTTAATCAAGGACACAAAGGAAGGGAGATTAAATCAGCCCCTGATTACTGGGGATGGCAGGCTGGAAACAAACAGGCCCCAAACAATTCCAAACAAAAGGAATTCGGGATGCAGGATGCCCTTGGAGAAGTTAAACAGATGGGAAAACCTGGAGCGGTTTTCTTTGGATCCCCAGACAGCAAAGACCTCTCAGAGTGATCACAGAGATGGGGACGGTGTTCCAGGTTGGAAGCAAAAACCCAATTCCAGGAAAAGCTGAGCAAAGGAAAATAATCCAGGGATTTTCAGTGCATCATCACCGTGGCCTCACCAGGAAGGTGCTGAGTCAGATTCTGGGAATTAGAGAAGAGACCTCAAATCCCATCCCATTCCACTCCTCTGTCTTGGAACATCTTCCATCATCCCAGGGTGCTCCAAGCCTCAATGTCCACCCTGACCTTGGACAATCCAGGGATCCAGGGGCAGCCACAGCTTCTCTGGGAATTCCATCCCAGCCCCTTCCCACCCTCCCAGGCAGGAATTCCTTCCCAATATCCCATCTAAATCTCTCCTCTTTTGGTTTAAAACCATTCTCCTTCTCCTCTCACCACCTGCCCAAGGAAAAGTCTCCTTTAAATACTGAAAGGCCATGGAGAGGGATCTTCCCAAAGCTGCTGCTTCTCCTGGCTGAAAGGAAAATTCCAACAGGGAAAAAAAGTATTTGGAGGGACTGAAAACCTCCATTAAATTAATTACAGCCATCAAAAATCTCCTCTGAGAGCTGCTGTTCTTCCAGACACAGTCTGGGCAGGAGAACACCCCACAAACATCTCCAGATGTGCTGAGGATGGTGCTGAGCCAGAGGTGGCTCATCCCGTTTTTCCTGTGTTTTCTTGGGATTCGGGAATGGATCATTGACTGCGGCAGCACCAAATCATCCCTTCTCACGGTGACCATTCCTGGAAGGTCCCCAAAATCCCACCCAGCTTCCCAGGAATGTCCTGGCGTGGTTCAGCCGTGGAGTCTGGACCCAGCCCATCCTCAGGGAAAACGCGCACGGTTTATTCGTCTCTCTGAATCCCAGCCCACCCCAATCGACTTTGTATTCAAAGCTTTGCTCCCAACTGGATTTTTTTTCTTTTTCTTTTGTTCCAATTCTATTATTTGGACCCAGCCAGGCTGCGCTTCTCCAGTGCTCCCCCCTCACGCTCGGCTGCTGGCTCCATTAGTTACACCAAGACAGAAACACAGCCGGGCGCAGCAGCAGAAATCCTTTGATGCCCTCAAACCCTCGCCCAGAAATAAGCTCCCCTCACCCAGGTGGGTTTGCTCTGAAGGTTCCACCGGGCTCCCTTTGTGGATGATGCCGAAAGTCGGGAATTGCAGGGCTCGGAGGAGCAAGTTCATTATTTTTTCCCCCGAAAAACCGAAAAAAGAGCCCCGTGTGTATTTCACTGTGTGTGAAGCAGCAATTTCTGTGGCTGACTAAAATTCCAATCAGAGTTGACAAAGCTTCGGCTGCTCGTGTGTTTAAACCCACGGCAACCCTGACATTTCAGAAGGTTTTTGCTCCAGGCATTGGATAATTTCCATCACCATTTGAATACTGAGAGAAATCGAGGCCCCAGAGGTTCCCCTGCTCGGTTATTTTGTTCAAAGCCCCTCGGAGGAAAGTTGGTATCACCTTTCTTCCTGGGCCAAGCTGGAATTTAATCTGGCTGATGAGAAAAATGGTTCTGGAAACGCAACAGCAGAAAGAGGAAAGCCATGGAAAAGCCTCCATTGGATGAAATGGGAAGCACAGGGATAAAGGATGAGGAAAGGGCTGAGGTCCTTCTTTGCCTCAGTCTTTAACAGCAAAAACACTAATTCTCCAGGTATTTGAGCTGGAAATCAGGGATGGGGAGCAGGATGGAGCCCTGGGGGAGGGTTCTGGGAGCTGCTGCAGCACTTGGATACACAGAAATTTATGGGAATGGATGGGATCCCCAGAAGGAGCTGAGGGAAGTGCTCACGGAGCCACTGTCCTTCATTTTCCTGCTGTTGTGGTACCTGGGGAGGTCCCAGGATCCCAAATGGGACAAAAAGCGCTGGAAGGAGGATTCAGGCAGCTCCAGGCCTGTCAGCCTGAGCTCAGTGCCAGGGAAAGGCATGGAGCAGATCATCCTGGATGCCAGGAAAACCAGGGGATCAGTCCCAGCCTGCCTGGGTTTGTCAAAGGCAGGATCTGTCTGAGCATCCTGATCCCCTCCCAGGGCAGCAGGACCTGCCCGGTGGATGAGGGAAAAGCTCTGGATGTGACCGCCTGGACTCATGAAGGATTTCCCGCTGTTTCCCGCAGAATCCTCCTGGAGGAACTGCCTGCTCCTGCCTAGAGTGTGTGGAGAAAACCCTGGGAAGTGATGAGGATGGAGTTGAACCCATCTTGGTGCCTCCCAAGGCTCAGTCCCGGGGCCAGCCCTGTTTCACACCTTTACTGATGATCTGGGTGAGGGGATGGATTCACCTTCCGCTCTGGAATTCCGCAGTTGGATGAACTCCACATTTGGTGTGCCTGGGGAGGAGTTTCCAGAGCTTTTTTAGGATCCAGAAACTCCTCAAGGCTCAGCTTCCTCCCAGGCCTGCCCGGCACCAGCCCTTTGTCCCAAGGGCTGTCCCTGGCACAACTCCACTGCCTGCACCAATAAAGGATTATTCTTGGAATTTTTCAAGCTCCAAAAGGATTTTTCCATGGAATTTTTTGCCATTGGAGCCTCTTCTCCTCCCTGCTGTAAAATCACTGAGCTGCTGGACCTGGGCACGACACAAATATTGCACTGAAATGAATAGGACTGGTTTTATATGGATTTACTCCTCACAGGATCAGCCCCTGGATCCCTTCCAGCTCAGGATATTCCATAATTCAGCACAGAATAAACAGATTTACCTACGAGACTTTTCCACCTCTGAGGTTGTGTCGTTTATTCCCGTGGATGTGACGACAATGAAAGATGGGGCAGCAGGATTAAATAAATATTTAGTGAACAACACTGATTCTGCAAAGGGAAGGAGGAAAAACAGAGCCGGCCCAACCTTCCGGAACACATCAGTTTTATCTGCCGTGATAAGAGCCGCAGGAACCCGCTGAGCTTTCAGGCTTTTGGTGACTTATTGTGCTCTGAAACGCCTGGAAACGGCATCAAACCCGCCAGCAGGATAAAAACAGCCCTGGAATAACGGATCAAGGGCTCGCCGCGCAGGTTCCTGCCGGATGAAAGCCAAAGGAGCAGTGGGCAGTTCGAGGACATGACTGGATCTCAAGAACATACAAAAAAAAAATAAAATAAAGGACGTTTTTCACCTGTCATTGATGAAAAGCAAAGACTGGAACAAAACAAGGCTCTAAATAGAAGGCTCCAGATGGATCCTGGCTGATAGCATGGAAGAATTTTCATATTCTACCTCATAAATACCAGAAATTTGGATGTTTTCGCTCCAGACACCCTCCTGGGCACTCCTACCCTCCCAGGTCACCTCCACTGTCCCAGGCTGCTCCAAGTCCCAATGTCCAACCTGGCCTTGGACACTTCCAGGGATCCAGGGACAGCCACAGCAAATCTGGGAAAGCTGTTTAACACCCCGCCACCCTCCCAGACAGGAATTCCTTCCCAATATCCCATCTCTCCCTGCCCTCCAGCAGTTTGAGGCCATTCCCTGTGTCCTGGCAATCCAG
>VZSR01000520.1:48324616-48346650 GCA_013398615.1 Brachypodius melanocephalos | reverse complement strand
TCCTGGGTGAACAATTCCAACACCAGCAGCACGAAATTGCTCACTGGGAGCCACTCACCTTTTCCTGATCCCAAACCCATGGAGCTGCTCCATGGAATCAGCACAAGCCAACACCAGCTCCTGAGGCAGCACCACCCTCAAAAAACCCCGGGCACAAAGTGGCTGTGAAGGCACCGTGAGACGCCTCCGGGCACGTTGGAATTCTGGAAGTGCTTCCAGAAATACGATCCCGAGCTGGAACGAGGCCCAGACAATTTCTGTGGCAGCCACCTCGGCGTGGGGACTCCTGCCTGCCTGAGCCCGAGCACAAATCAGCAGGAGCAAAGAGGGTGGGTGTAAAAATCCTGGAATGGAAGCTGAATATCAGCAGGAATTACACCCCAAAAAAAGTGCAATAAAGGCTAAAAATGGGGAGCAGCACAGGAAGGCCAGGCCTGTCCATGGATAAATCTGGGAGAGGCAACTCTAGGATTGAGGCTGCTGGATTTGCCCAGGACTCTCACACCACTAATCCAATTTCCCCAGCACTGGAAGAGCTTTTTATGGAATTCCGTCATTGCTGATTTCCTGCCAACAGCCCCGAGAGATGATCCAAAGGTTTTGCCAACAAAGTGACTTTGAGCATCCCTTGCAGACACAATTCCTGGGAACAAGCCTGCTCTGGAGGTGACCTGGGCTCAGTGTGACTCTTGGGTGTCCTGGGAAAACACAAACCAGGTTCAGTGAGGCATCGGCATCTCCAACCCAGGAAAATATTTCCTTTTAGTGCCTTTCTCCTGCCTCTTCTCGTGTTGAGAATGCCCTCGGGAACAGATCCTAACAGTGATGCTATTTATGGGATCCCGGAATGGTTTGGGTTTATCTCAAAGTCATCTCATTCCAACCCTTCTGCCCAAGGAATTCCTTCCGCCAGACCAGGAGACACCTCCCACCCCACCACATACAGAAAAGGAAATATCCATATCCAACAGGGGAAAAACGAAGGCAAAGACTTCCAAAAAAGTGGATGTTTGCTGTTCCCTGGGAAGGTTTCCTTGGAGCAGATGGGGATGATGACGTGGTCACACCATGAAGGGAGAATCCCATGTGAATAGGCCACACCCTGTGAATTAGCATTAAAAATTCCACTGGAAAAGGAGGCAAGAGAGCAGCAATAAGGAAAATGAGTGGAACTGCAGCTCTGGGGGGATTCATCCAGTGGTTATTTCCATAGGATCCCGGATTTGATCCAGTGCTCTATTTCACAGCCTCAAGCCACCTCAGCAGGACCAAAACATTCCAGGTTCCTCACACACATCCCAGAGCAGCCACATCCCATCCCTGTGGGAATCCTATGGAGAATCGCAAGGATTTCAAATTAACTCCTCTTCCATGGAAAACCCAAGATTCTGCAGGGAAGAGCATCTGCTGTAAAAAAACCCACGCCAAATCAATGGAAAACTCTCCTTTTGGCAGAAATTGGGAAAATTGGGTGCTCTGTTTTCATGGAATACCAGAATAGTTCAGGTTGGAAGAACTTAAAGCTCATCCAGCTTATCCATGGGCAGGGACACCTTCCTCTATCCCAGGTTGCTCCAAGCTGGCCTTGGACACTTCCAGTGCCAGCAGAGCTTCCAAGGAATGCCCTGCAGTGCTGGAAAACTTCTTGGAGCTTTTTGGTGTCGGCCCTTCAGAGCCGTGAGCTTCCCAAGGGAGATCCTTGGAAAATGGTCCAGTTCTTACAATGCACCCGGATGTTCTCCCCAGCGTTCTGTAGGAATGGCCATGCACATCCCAGGAATGGTAATCACATCCCAGAACACTCAGGTGGGAATATGGATATTTTTGGACGATGGAGACACCAAAAAAATACTTTCTTTTCCGTGGCAATGCGCCATTAATGAAAATCCTGGAAAAGCAGGGAGTTGTCAGGACACCGAAATCTCCTCAGCCGAGTTCTGGTGGGAATCCAGGGTTAAAAATAAAAATTCGGTAAAGAGGTGGGAAATTCTCTTGGCAGCATCAATGAGGGCTGCTGATGTCCTGGTGCTCGCAGGGCTCCTCTGGGCTCTGCCTCAAACTCGTTTTCATTTTCTATCCAAACAAGCCAGACCTCCGCTTCCCGAGGGTTAATTCGCATTTTTATGGAGAAGAAGCCATTCCATATCCAGCGGTTCTTCCCTGAATGCTGCTCCGGTTATTCTTTCCAAGGCATTTAACATAACGAGCGGGAGATTGCTGAATATTGAGCCAAGTGAGCTTAGTGAAGGAAACGTCAGAGCGTGTTTCATCCAGACACATTAAAAATTCCAAATAATGTCCCGTCCTCTTCCTTATCAAAATCCATACCTGCAGCTTCCCCTTCAAATACATGGAATATGCAGCCAGGATTCTGAATTTCAGCTTTGGCATTGCTGGGGTCCCCACTGAGCAAGAATCTGATGTCTCCAAGATCTGTTTTATCCCTAAAACGTTGTGGAATTTATGGAGGAATGAGAAGGAATGAGCAGAAAAATGGGAATGTGGCAGGGCTGGAATTTCGGAGCTGAGTCTCCCACAATCCTTGTGCCGTCGGGAAAAGTTCCCTGGAAATCTTTAGTGTTGTCCCAGACCACTGGAAAAAGAAAATTTATGGTCTCCAAGGACTTCTTTTATATAGATATATTCTAAATAATAATAAAATATTCATATTTAGAATATATTATTATTATTAAATAATAATAAAATCATATTTTAAATAATATCTTTTATATATATATAAGGTTGGTCACCGCAGTGATCAACTTTATATATATTTTTTGATATTTATATCTATTTCTCTGTGTGTGAGCTGCACTACTTCATTAATTAATTGTTTATAAAATCAAAGATTAGTTTTACATTCAAAGTCAAATTTTTCTCCTCAAATTTTTAATTTTTTTTAAAAAAACAAAAAGTTGTTATGATAAACTCTGAAAGGAGGGGAAAAAAAAGACACGCCAACTAAAAAATTCCCTCAAATTTCTCTAATATGGGAATAAAATAATTAAGGATTAATGATCAATATTTTGGACAAAATGAGGCACTGCTCGAGTGGGTTGGGATGGAATAATGGTTTCCTCATTTGAATCCAAATGGGAGGAAGGCCTGAAAGAGGAAGAAACAAAAGGAATTTATTCTCAGCTGGAAAAAGGTCTTTTAAAAGTTGGGAAAAAATCAGCACAGAACGGAAACACGGCAGATTCCCGGGATCTTGAGAGGAAGAAGCAGGAAGAGGCAGCAGGAATGGGAAAGGCCCAGGTTCTTCCTCATTTTCCTCTGGAATTTTGAAGGAAAGAGTTGATCCATCAACACCCTAAGTGATGAAACTCTCCTGAAAATCCTGTTCCAGCAGAGCTCTGCTGTCCCCATTCCCACTTCTTTGGTGGGAAAACATGGGAATGCATTTCCTGCATCCCTCAGCTCCAGTTCCAGATCAGGAGGTCAGATCCTCCTCAGTGCTCCCAAAATATTCCCACCCATTCCAGCAGAACCAGCTCAGCTCAGCTCCAGGGAAGAGGAGACCAAGGCCACAGCACCAGTGTTGCTTTCCCATCAGGATTTTAAACCTGAGGAGCAAAACTGGGAACATTTTGGATATTTTCCTGTTGTCACTGCATCCCATTCCCAGAGACACTCAGTGCCTCAACTCTGGGGAAGCTCTGAGCAGAAAATCCAGGTGGATTTTCCCTTCTCTCCACTCCTCAGGCTGCTCCAGAATTCCAGGAATTCTCATTAGCCCTCAGTGCTGGAGCTATTTGGTTGATAAGACTTCCCCAAACTTTATCAGGAACGTGCCCAGCCAAGGTGAGGATGGGGCTGTTGGAGTTCCTGGTGCCTCACCAAGGTGGGGATGAGAAACCCCATCATTCCCTACAAACTCTGGAAAAGGACTTTCCTGGAAAATTCAGGAGACTGGGAGGTGACTAAAGCCGAGCAGCTTGTGAGCCTTTGGACAAAAGTTCTGTGGGAGGCACCTGGAGCCCTCCCGGAGCTCAGCATCTCCCTGGGAACGGGACATCCCTGGGAGTGGGACAATTTGGGAACAGGACATCCCCGAGTGTGGGACATCCCTGGGAGTGGGACAACCCTGGGTGTGGGACATCCCTGGGTGTGGGACAACCCTGGGAGTGGGACAATCTGGGAATGGGACATCCATGGGAATGGGACAATTTGGGAATGGGACGTCTCTGGGAATGGGACATCTCTGGGAATGGGACATCTCTGGGAATGGGACATCCACGGGAATGGGACATCTCTGGGAATGAGACATCCATGGGAATGGGACAGTTTGGGAGTGGGACATGTCTGGGAACACGACATCTCTGAGAGTGGGACATTCCTGGGAGTGGGACATCCCTGGGAATGTGACACCCCTTGGAGCTCACCAACCCTCACATTTGTGAGAACCGTGCCCTAAAGCCGAGACGGGACCCGGGCCGACCCCTCCAGCTGAGAGATCCAAAACCTGCTGAGTGGGGAATTTCCACCTTTCTGTGTCCGTGTGGGAATTGCTCTCAGCGCCTTGAGCGAGTGCAGCGGGAGCGGCGCCAGGGCTGCAGCTCAGCCGCTGCTCACCAACGGCTCCGATACAATTCACTACAAGTGTTAAATTACTCGATGATTAAGTGCTGCTGAATCCTCCAGGCACGAAGCCATCGATCACATCTCGGGCTGGGCTCGGTGAGGAGGAGCTCAGCGGGAGGGTCTCCCTGGCCCTTTGCACTCCCCTCCTTTTGTCCCCTCCGTGAAAATCAGATTAAATTGATTTGGATCTGATTTTCCTTTGTGCGTTTATGCAGCGATCGGGTGAACCTTGAAATTGGGCTCTGTTAAATTTAAATTAAACCCGGGTTTGCCGATGTCCCCGAGGTTTCTTCGAGTGTTAAAGCCACTCCTGAGTGACCCAGCTCCAACACCACAAATGGCACCGCTGCAATTCCCACCTGGAGACCTTCACTGGGACGAGGAGGGGGTTGGAGGTGAAGATTGAAGATTCCTTGGATAACGGGCTGGGAGGGATGGAGGTGGGCCAGTGTGAGGCAGAGCTGTCTGCAGTGGAGTGGCACAACCCACTGGCAGCAGCAGGTAACAGGTGCATCCCTTCCTCATCCATGGGATTTCTCAGGAATGCTGCAAAGAGGAGGCTGCAGAGAGCCCCGGGAGCAAATTCCCCCCGGGAATTCGGATGCTGCCTGCCAGAAATGCCACAGGCAGCATGGGCTGAGTCAAATCTTGGCTGCAGAAACCCTTCCTGACCTCAGCCCAGGGAACTGGGAATTATGAACGGCGGGGATCTGTTCCTCAGTGCCTGAGCATGCCAGAATTCCTCCAGGAAACAGCCTGGAAGTTCTAAACGAGTCATCATTCTTAATTAGCATGGCAAATGAACCTGTGAAGGGTTAAACTGGGCTGATCTGGTTTCAGTGAGAGCTGGAGGGCCACAAAGAGCTCCGTGGGATGGATCCATGAGATGGGGATCCATGGGATGGGATCCAGGGGATGGGATCCATGGGATGGGATCCATGGGATGGGATGAAAGGATTCACCTGAGAGGCACCAGGTATGAGATGTTTGCTGCTGCTGGTGCAAAAGGATCAGGATCCTCCTCTTGGAATGCAATAAAAACCAAGTTTGATCCCATGAAATCACCAGGAAGTGCTTGCAGAGGTTTTCTCGCCTCCCTCTCTTTGTGCTGTGTTCTGTAATTACAGAATTTGGGCTGATTTGGGCAGAAGGGAAGGCGGGATGAGAGCAGGAGGAGCAGCAGCTCTGACCCTGCGTGGATCCAGCAGCAGAGCAAACACCAAAAGGGCGCCTGCCCCAAACCTTCCATTTGACCCAAGCCCACCAAAAAGCCAGGGCAGCTCATGGAAAGCGCCCACGGCAGGGGTGGAATTCCCTGGAGCAAAAATCCTACTCCTTCTGTTGAATTTATTCTTCCAGAGGAGGCTGCCAAGATGATTCAAGGGATGGAGCAGCTCTGCTGTGAGGAAAGGCTGGGAAAATTTGGATTGTTCAGCCTGGACCAAGAGAAGCTTTGGGATGACCTCACTGTGACCTCCCAGGTGGAGGAAGGAGCGGAAAGAAACATGGAGAGAAACTATTTCCAAGAGCCTGGATTGCCAGGACACAGGAAATGGCCTCAAACGAGATGGGATATTGGGAAGAAATTCCTGTCTGGGAGGGTGGTGGGGTATTAAACAGCTTTCCCAGAGCAGCTGTGGCTGTCCCTGGATCCCTGGAAGTGTCCAATGCCAGGTTGGACATTGAGGCTTGGAGTCATCTGTCCCATGGAGGTGGCCTGGGGGAGAAGTGCCCAGGAGGGTGTCCAGAGCGAAAACATCCAAATTTCTGGTATTTATGAGGTAGAATATGAAAATTCCTGAGAGTTTGATGGGTTTACATCAAGGGCAGGAGGCTCCAGGTTTGGGATTCAGTGGAGCAGCTCCGGGTGGTGTCCCAGGACATCTGTGAGGGTGTCCCAACTCTGCCCTGGCACAGCCCTGGCAGAATCTGCACCAGTCCAGAGGGATTCAGCAGAGACCATGGGGATGTGATGGGATCTTCCTGAGCAGGAAGGCAGCAAAGCCCAAAGCTCGTTAAAGAAAAGCTTAATTGGCATCACCCACTTTGCAGTGGGCTTTGATGTTCTCCAGGAGCTCAGGGGTGGGATCCCATGGAAGGAGGGTGGGTGCTCCCCGGTGAAGGGTGTCTGCTCAGCCCTGATCCTCTCCCAGCTGCTGGCAGCAGAGTTTGGGATGGAATAGTTGTGATCCTGTGCCTGGAAAGCAAAAAAAGGAAGGATTCATGCACAGGGTGAGTGTGGAAAAAATTTTGAGTGACCTGGGACAGTGGGAGTTGTCCCTGCCCCGGCAGGGGGTGGGACTGGATGAGCTTTAAAGGACCCTTCCCACACAAACCACCCCAGCACCCAGCAGGGTCCCATTCCCAGGGCATTCCTTTAGACAAAATTATGGAATCCTAGAATCCCAGTAGGGTTTGGGATGGAAAGAATCATAAATTCCATCCCATTCACACCCCTGCCACGTGCAGGAATGCCTTCCACTGTCCCAGGCTGCTCCAGCCCCAGTGTCCAACCTGCCCTGGGACACTGCCAGGGATCCAGGGGCAGCCACAGCTCTGGAATTCTGTTCCAGTCCCTCCCCACCCTCCCAGTCAGGAATTCCTTCCCAGTCTCCCATCCATCCCTGCCCTCTGGCAGTGGGAAGCCATTCCCTGTGTCCTGTCCCTCCATCCCTTGTCCAAGTCTCTCTCCAGCTCTCCTGGAGCCCCTTTAGGCCCTCTCCTCAGAACCTTCTCTTCTCCAGGCTGAAGGTGCCACCACCCCCAAGCTGCATCTCTGCCAAGGCTTTGTAGGACGTTTGTTCCCTTTCCACACATTCCAACACAAAATTCCTTAATTCCCCTTTCTAATGCAGATCAAGCAGCTCCCTGCTTTTCCTGCTCTGATGTGTTAATTTCCAGAAACCAGACAAAAGTCTATTTAATTCCAGCTCCAGGCTTGGAGGAGAAGTTCTCCAGGAGAACAGAGGGAGGAGGAAGAACACGCCGGGAAGTTTCTGAGGGCCCAAAGGTTGGTTGTTTATCTTTGAACCCCGTGCCAAAACAATAAACCACAATTATCCTCGGGTTTTTGGGTTTTTTTCGCGTGCAATTTCCAGCCCTGTAAACCCTTTATGTTGGAACACATCAAACTCCTGCTCCCTGCCAATCCCGCCTGTTGCTAAGGAACGAGCAGGCAAAAAAAAAAATTTTAAAAAAAATAAATAAAAACAAAAAAAACCCAGAGCTGGGGGACTTGAAAGTGCTCATTAAAAGGCTTTGTGCATCCCTATCAGGGAAATGCTAATTCGGGAAGGCTGATTGATACCCCCCACGTTATCAAGTCCCAGCCATGAGGAAGCAGCTCTGGCTCACCTTCAGTCGCTGTTGTTAACACCCCGACAACAAAAAAAAAAAAGAAAGAAAAAAAAGAAAAAAAAATGGGGGGATTTCTTATTTAAGCAACCGAAACCGTTTTAATGCTCAAAAGCGCAGGGATTTTTCATGTTCTGCACACCTCGGTTCTGCCCAGCGCCCACGAGGCTTGGGGAATTATTTAGATGTGTTTTGAATTCTCTCAGCCAGGCGGGCTGCAGTGCTTTATTTAAATATTTCCGGGCGGGCGTTCCTAGGATTCTCTTTGGAGCATCCTGCCCGGCTGGTGGGTGCTGAAATCTGCTGATTCCAGCAATAACTTTGTGCCAAGACCAGGGCTCTCTCCTCCAGGGCTCCCAGTCCCAAAATCCCAGTAAAATCAACATTGAAATCCAGGTAAAATCAATATCAAAATCCCCGTAAAATCAACATCAAATCCCTGGAAAGTCAACATCAAAATCCCAGTAAAATCAACATTGAAATCCTGGTAAAATCAATATCAAAATCCCAGTAAAATCAACATTGAAATCTTGGTAAAATCTACATCAAATCTCAGTAAAATCAACATCAAATCCTTGGAAAATCAACATCAAAATCCCAGTAAAATCGATGTTAAAATCCCAGTAAAGTCAACGTCAAATCTCTGGAAAATCAACATCAAAATCCCAGTAAAACCAATGTCAAATCCTGGTAAAATCAACATCAAAATCCCAGGAAAATCAAAGTCAAGTCCTTGGAAAATCAACATCAAAATCCCTATGAAATCCCTGTAAAATCAGCATCAAAATCCCAGTAAAATCAACATCAAAATTCCTGCAAAATCAACAACAAAATCCTGGTAAAATCAACATCATTCTGCCATTATCAATTTTTTTTTTTAATGCGCATCAGTATCACATTCCAAGGAATAATATTTTGGCCTCTTTGTTAAAGCTCTTCCTCCTCTGTGTCAAGCCTGGATCGCAGACTGAGATTGTTGTAAATTTAGGGCAAAAAAATCCATGGATTGAGGGGAAAAAATTTTGAAATTAATCACTTTACGCAGCACAGAAGAGAGGTACAGGGTTGTGCTCTCCATGAACACCTAAGGAAAAGAGAATTTATCCTGACTGCTCATATAAAGAACAATTTATTTTAATTTAATTTAATTTTAATAACACTCTAAAACAAAGGAGCTACACCAAGTTTCCAAGTCCAAATACTCTGGATTTCACCGATTCCCCGTCCTTTTCCACCTCCTTTTGGAACGGGGAGCGACTCTGGCTTTACCCACTCCCCCAAAAAGTGACAGCAGCAAATCACAGCCAGCCTGGGCCCAGTCAGTCATCCCCTCATTAATTAGTGAAGCTAAATTAGGAAGGGAACACTTTGCAGTTTAATCAAAGCTACAACACGGCGATTAATGCGCAGAAATGTTGGGAAGGGCTGACCCAGAAAGGAATTCCCAATGGGGCAGGAAGCAAAATTAAACATTGGGAAGTGGCAGGGGAGGGGACAGCGCTTCCCAAAGAGCTCAGGGACGTTTTTACACCAGTGATGGAAAGGATTTCCCAGCCGTGGAGCCAAACATCCCATATTTCACAACCAGGCCCAGGCTTTGCTTTATCTGGGCTTTAAATGAAGCCATAATTTGACCCAGCTCTGGCTGAAAGTGAAGGATTACAGAGCCATTTATCCAGGTTTTCCCTGGAAGTTTGGTTCATCCAGCAAACCTCAGACGTGCCTGTGTCCCTTCTGTGTCCCCTCTGTCCTGTCCCCTAGACACTGGCACCAGCCACAGCAGCTTTGTCAGGGACACATCCCTGCTTAAGGAGCAGCAGATCCATGACCAATCCATGTTTCTGCCCTTCCAAGAGGAGTTTCCACTCTAGTTTCCATTGCGGCTGTCCAAGGTCCTGGCAATGCTGTCCAAGGTCCTGGCAATGCTGTCCAAGGTCCTGGAAATGCTGTCCCAGGAGCTCAGTGTCACCTGCAGCACCTGATGTTGCTGGATGAGGTTAAAGAGGGATTTGGTTTCTAATGAGGTTTTTGTTTCTATTTGGGGTTTGGAGGAAGGGGAAATGAGACAGGAGATGTTCATGTTGGAAGCGGCCCTTAGATCGGCCCAGATTACCTTCCCTCAACCTCTTCTAGGGGATATTTCATCATCACAGAATTCCAGAATGGTTTGGGTTGTAAGGGAATTTAAATCCCATCCCATTCCCATCCCTGCCATGGCAGGGACACCTCCCACTGTCCCAGGCTGCTCCAACCCTGTCCAGCCTGGCCTTGGTCACTTCCAAGGATCCTGGGGCAGCCACAGCTGCTCTGGGAATTCCATTGCGACCTCTCCTCACCCTCCCAGCCAGGAATTCCTTCCCAATCTCCCATCCATCCCTGCCTTGTGGCAGTGGAAGCCATTCCCTGTGTCCTGTCCCTCCATCCCTTGTCCCCAGTCCCTCTCCAGCTCTCCTGGAGCCCCTTTAGGCCCTGCCAGGGGCTCTGAGCTCTCCCTGGAGCCTTCTCCTCTCCACGTGAACATTCCCAGCTCTCCCAACCTGGCTCCATTATTTTGCATCCAACCAGTGAAGGAAATTCCCAATTCCCACTGGAGTCTGGGAAACCCATCCAGGTGACCCCAACCCACACCCAACCTCACCCCAAATCCCATGGCACCACCCAGGGGAGCACCCAGCACCAAGGGGACGGGAAGGAGCCCTGACAGAGCCCAGAGTGCTCCAAACCACTGACATTCATTAATATTCCTGTTTGCCCTGGATATTTCCGTCCGCAGTCCATGGGAAAGGATGAATATTTACCTCGCTGTAGAGCTGTTTATCTCGCTCTTAACGCCCTGCAAGAGCTCAGCTGAGAGCTCTGCTCCGTGCACATCAATCCAGGCTGCTCTCCACGCACCTGGAGACAGCACTTGGACAGGGACAACCCAAAAACCTTCATCAGGAGCAAATGCGAGCAGGCAGGAGCTTCCAGCGCCACGGAGCAAATCCCTCGTTAGCAACAAGCGCGGAATTTGGGTTTATTGGAGGCAATTAAACACCAACAGCAGTTGTGCTGCTCAGAGCTGCAAAATCCAGGTATTTAAAGGGGTTGTGGATAAGGAAAAATCAGGGCAAGCAAACACAGGCACGGATTAGAACCATTCCCAGATTCCTGGAGTTTCTCGGTGACCCACTTTGGCACAGCTTGGACTTGGGAATCTCCTGGGATGTTTGAGTGTAGGAAGAGAAAAAGGGAGAACTGGGGGAAGCTCTGTTCGGGATTATTCCACTTAAATTTTGGAATCCCTCCGTTTGCAACAGAAGAGTTCAAAAGTATCAGATGTGAGGAATTTTCTGGGCTCCCAGGATGCAGACACAGCAAGAAACCCACCAGAGATCCTGCACACAACAGGACCCTCACAGTCATCGCCCCAGGACTGGGAATTTCTTCCCTGGGGACACAAATATTCCCAACCCTCTCATCCTGCAGCTGGGCCAGGTCATCCACAAGCCAGCACACACCCCCTCGTAATTTTAAAGCTCACTTAAGGATCCATTTAGCATTTTTCTTTCTACAGTAATCCCTGTGATTAATCATTCCCACTTTTTAACCACTGCCAGGTTCAATTTATGCAAGCTCGGCTCCCACCTCCTGGAATGTGCCGTGTCCCTCCTGTCTAAATGAAGGAGTGACATCATTAGACACCAAGTGACATTAAAATGCCATCAAGGGAAAAACATCGCTGATGGAGCCGTCGAGGGCAGTGCATTTCTTTTCCAAACTGGGAAAATTTACTGTTCCTGCTAAGAAAAATAGAGGGATTCATCCAAATCTCCCCAGAAAACATTAATAAAATCACATTTAGTAACCAATGGCCATCAAGCAACTGCCTTAGAAATGCTGGAACCCAGTTAATCGTGAGTGCCTCAATGCCTCAGCTTAAAAAAAAATGTATAAACATAAAGTGGGAGTGTTCTAAGGAGATTAACAGATTTATTAATCACTTTAACTTTCGGAAAACAAATGTCCTGTCCATTCCCTGGTTGCAGAGAGATTAAAACTGCTCATGCACAGGGTCCCCAACACAACAAACCTTCCCAAAACTGAGCAAGTTCAGCTCTCATCGTTATCAAGCATTTTTCTCTCTGGTAAATCCCAGGAAAAAAGAGGGGGAAAGCCCTGTAATCACACCCAGGGCTCAAATCTAAATTCCCTTTGCACTTCCCTCTCCCTGTGAGCTCACCGTGAACTCAGGGATTCAAAATCCCATTTCAGAAAGGAAAAAAACAGCCAAAAAGCCAAAGAGTTTCACCAAAAGGGGATGGGAAGGGATTAAATATCCTGACCCTAAACCTTGCCTCGTACCTCTTTGGGGCAGAGTGATGGGACTGATCCTTGCTCACACCAAAAATTTCACAAAAATCCTCTCAAATTCCCTGTAAATGCAGCTCGTGGAGCATTCCCATTGTTTTGGGAGCAGCCAGAATTTTCCTGGATTCACAGTACAGGAGAAGAACTCTTGGCCTTCTGTGATTCTCTTGCTTCAAAACCAAACCCTCTCTAATAGAGCCCACAAAAAACAAAAATGGAAATGGGGCTTGGAAATCCAGCCACCAGAAAAGGATGGGACACGTGGGGATGAAGTTATTTTACGACTCTGGAATAAAAGTTGGAGAAGGGGCTCAGCTCCTCCTCAAGCCTCCCCGACACTCTTCATGGAGCAGAAATCCCATCAGGGACCACCAGCAGCTGCTCATGGGGTGTTTCATCCCCAGCTAAATTGTAAATTAATATTTTCAAAAAGGGCAGCCTGCCACAGCCGGCCTTGCTCTGGCTATAAAGAAGGCTCAGGCATTCATTTCCTCCCAATCCAATATAAATTTCACTTTGCCTACCTGAATAGTTAAGTCTCTCAATAGTAAAACTCCAGGAATTTATGGTTTATTTTAAAAGGCCGTGGAGGAGAAGGTGAGGATCAGGAGCTTTATTGAGCTGGCTGCAGCTTTATTTCTCAGCTATTAAGGAGGCATTCATTACCCCCTGCATTATTCTAACATATGGATTTTTCACTAACCCGGCTGCAAAGTCACTCTGGAGTCCGAATTTCAAGAGGAATTGGAGCAATGAGAAAAGAATCCTCCTGCAGACATCCCGAGCAAGGCCTTAGGATCATGGATAAACTTCCCATCCATGGAAGTGGATGGAAGGGGCTTGGAGCAACCTGGGATAGTGGAAAGTGTCAGGGAATGGCAAGAGATGATTTTTAATGCCCTTCGCAACCTCTGTGATTCTCTGATTTTATAATCATTAAATTCTCCGGAGAATTCCCTAAAAACCCATTTTCCAAGGGATGTGGGCACTGGCAGAAGCTGCCCTGGGCTTGCTGGAGACCTGGGCGCTCACTGGTTGATCTCATCCTTGGGAAATCCATATAAAATTAAGCATAACCAGAAGGAAATTGTATCCAATTGTATCCCAAAGCTCCCAGCTCCTCCTTGGAGCAGCGGGATCCACAGAGGACGCGCAGAGCGGCAGCAGCCGCTTGGCAATCGTGAGCGGTTTCCATCGCCAGTGCCATTTATCAGTGTCAGCTTCCTCATCCTCCTAGCAGAAATATTTCCAGTTTATTAATGGGAATCCAACAGAGTGCAGTGGGGAATGTGCTCTGCCTGCAGGAGCAGCACCCACCCCCAGCAGTGCCGGCTCTCTGGGGAAAACGTTCCCTTTGCCCATGAGTTAGGGAGCAGAGTTGTCGGAGAGGACGGAAAAGCAACAGCTTTGGAGGGGTGGGAATCACTCTGGTTTTTTCTCACGTTTTCATTTGCAGCATGAGTGTTTTTCTCGGCTTTTTTGGTTAAGTGGAAGCTTCACCCGCTTTTCATCCCGAATCCACTCACGTTGATTTTCAAAGGGATCTGTTGGAAATCCCCCCAGTCCTGACTAAAAGCTTCTCTCCAAAAAAAAAACCCCATGGCTTTTTATTCCAAAGCTTTTCTCACCATCCCTCAGCAGCCAGGCCACAAGTGCTGCTGTTAGAGGGGCTCCTCTAAATCAAGTTTCTCCATCCCATCTCCATCTCCTGGAGTGTCCAGGGTTGGACAGGGCTTGGAGCACCCTGTGATAGTGGAAGGTGTTCCTGCCCATGGTTTGGGGGTGGAATGGGATGGGATTTAAAGTCCAAACCAACCCAAACCATTCTGCGATTCTCTGATTCTCTGAAATCCCAGCCTTTACTAATTCAAAACACTCCCAACCTCTTTAAAAGCCTCTCTCAGGAATAAAGGACCACGAAGCCAAAGAAAACATCATTCCAGAGGCCAGAGTTCCTCACAGGACACAGAGGGGATGAGCCTTGAGGCTCCCCACTAACAACTAAAAATAGAAACCCCAAATCAGAGCCCAGCCATAATTACATAATTAAGGCTATAAAGGGACACTGTGTGGAACCTTAATTACTGCACCATGAGTCAGCCTGGCTTTATTCTCAGTTTAAGTGGCTGGAAATTGATAAATCTCGTAGCAAATATGCCAGGTGAGCGCCCACCCCAAGGCAGCCCTGAGCTCATGGTTCAGTTCAGCAGGGGGAAAGGGAAGTCAATCATATTTTGTAAGGTGAGTGCTCATCCCATTAAATTTAGTAATAAAGCGAGGACTCAATAATATTCTCACAGGCTGCTTTCAGGTTGAGTGGTTAATGGATTGTTGGATATTTTTTACGGACAGTGCAGGATCTGCCAGAGCTGTCCGAGATGAATGATTAGAGCCAGTTAAACCCCAAAAAACCCCTCAGTAAAACCTCAAAACCCACAAGCCTTTAGGTTAATATGCAATTATCAGCATAAAAAATATTGTTTCAGCTGAACCAGCTGTAAATTCCCAATATTTAAAGGCACCCATCATGCTGGGCAATGATTTTCCCATTTGCACATTTCCACCTTAAATTCCTGCGCCGAGCCCCAAATCCTGCAGACACCAGGAGCAAAACCCTCCCAGCCCAGATGAACTAATGCATTTGTCTCCTGAAAATTGCCATGGAAATGGAACACTGAAGGAAGAGGGAGAGACAGGAAAATTACAGGTTCCCAATGACACTTCCCACAACGGCTCCCTAATCCGCCGTGCCGTCCTTTCAGCCCGGGCACCACTGAGTCCATTTAGCCAGGATGGGAGCGTTAAATCCTTCATTTTCCAGGGAAAAGGCAATGGCATCGAGATCTGGTGTTTGAACAGAACTTTTAAATTATGTACTTGAACCGCTCGATTTGTTTAATCAAGGTCACCGAGCACCCAGAACTCGGGGCTGGAGCGTTGACAAGGGGGAATTACCGTCAGCGGCGTCCCAAAGCCAGCAGCTGCGGGAAAAGTCACGCTTCTCCAAGAGCCTGAAGTGACACTTTAATTACTTGGGCAAATTTGAGCTGCTCAGAGCGTGTGGCTGGTGCTGCTCCACGAATTTTGTCACCGCTGTTCCACACATTTTGTCGCTGCTGCTCCACACATTTTGTCACTGCTCCTCCACGCATTTTGTTGCTGCTGCTCCACACATTTTTCCAGCATGGCCTGTCGGCACTCGGCTTCAGCAGCAGGATTTATCTCAAAGCCGTGGATCCCACAACAAAGCCACCTTCTCCAGGCCCAGCAGGCTCCAAAGCAAATCTACAACAATTATTATCGCATTTCGACCTGATTTGATTCCATAATTTCACATCCCGGGTGATCAGAACTACATGACCCGTGAGTGATGTATTTGCACTTTATTCCCATTGAATCTCAGATTTTTTGGGGTTGGAAGGGTCCTTAAAGCTCTCAATCCCAAATCCCTGCTGTGGGCAGGGAGCTCTTCCACTAGACCAGGCTCAAAATTCCAAATTCTCTTCCTAGAAACTCTTTCTGGGTAGAAATCTTTAAAGAATATACCAGAAAATAATACAAATTTTTAAGAGAGAAGGGAAATGGATTCCCTGGAGCTGGAGATTCAGCTTTGCTCCCAAGCACCCAGGAAAATCTTTGTTAAGGAATAAACCATGGGAAGAACTCGTGCCTTTGGCATTTCATCCATCACTCATGGGACAGCAGGGAATCTCTTCCCTGGGAAACCCAGCCCTGAGGTTCCTCCAGAATGGATAAGGAACATCCTCCTCTTAGAAGGTTTCATCTCCAGAGGTGACCACAAGTCACAGGTCCAACACGCTGCTCCTGGGGAAACGGAAACAGATTTCTGGACCATTTGGGACTGTTAAAAGACAGAAATAAGAAGGTTAAATAAGTTTTAAAAGAAAAATAATGCAAATTACCTCAGTGTCTGGTCATTAACAGAGCTGCTATCACGGTGTTTGTTTGCTTTCATGCTTTTAGGGGACAACGAGGCCAATTAGAGATACAAAGATGAGGTGACTGGAGAGGCTGAACAGCAGGAAAACTTCTCCCTCTGATCCCAAGTGTGATCCCAAACATCCCAAAACACAGCCCTTGGGTTCTCCCTTCAGCCAACAGGTGAATCTGACGGTTTAACATGCAGCGCTCACTGCACGCACAGACTCCAGGACACAGGGTGGATATTCCTTGAGTAAGAGCATCTTGAAGGACAAAAATCAGGAGCAAAAATCCAGCCTGGAATCAACAGAGGCCAGTGTGGGTGTCAGATGTGGGAACATGGCTTGGTCATGAAGCCAGGTCAAATATAATCAGTGCACCAGAAGATGTGGCCTTGAAGGAATTGAGGGACCAAGAGCTCTTCTGCTCCAGGTCAATGGACCCTCTTCCACAGGGACACCTTTCCTCAAGTCAGCTCCTTCCAGGCCTTTCCAGGTCAATGGATTCTCTTCCACAGGGACACATTCCCTCAAGTCAGCTCCTTCCAGGCCTTTCCAGGTCAATGGATCCTCTTCCACAGGGACATCTTCCCTTGAGACAGCTCCTTCCAGGTCACCTCTGCTGTGACAATGCTGTGGTTGCACCCAAAGCTGGAGTTTGAGGGGAACAAAGACCCCCCAGTTTTGGTGAGGAATCATATCCAGAACTTTGGATCAAGGGGCTGTGGATGCTGGAATTCTGATGAAGGATGATGGTGGAGTTCCACATCTCCCTCACGGAATCATTGAGGTTGGAAAAGATCTTTGGGATCATCGAGTTCAAGCTGTGCCTGATCCCCACCTTGACCCCAGCCCAGAGCACTGAGTGCCACATCCAGGAATTCCTTGGACACCTCCAGGGATGGGAACTCCAAACCTCTCACTTTCTGACCTCTCAGCACTAACGCAAAGCTTCCCAGTTTTTCCCTCTGTGCCCAAAGCAATGCATTTCCAGGGAAAAGGTGGCTGCCCTCCCTGCTGCCAAGTGGAGAAAAATTATCCCATTCCAGCTGCATTAGAGACCAGGACCTTGGAATTATCCTGTAACAGAGGAGCCATTAGCTGAAACAATACAGGTAACAGGAGGTTTGTCACATCCCAAACACAGCTCCAAGAGCTCATGGAAGGACTGTAAAAGCAAAATTATTCCATTAATTTAAAACCACGGCTGCCTGACTCTCTCCATAAAAAATCCATGGATTCGGTGCCTGGGGCAAATCAATAATGCTGGAATTTCCCTGCTAACAGAGGAAAGGAAACTGATATGAAAGTATTACAATATGAAAATATCCTGGGAGCGCTCTCAGAGGGGAATTAAGTAGTAAAGACTCTTCCATCCCTGTTTCTGATCTTTCATCCCTGCCCATTAGCCAGGAAAAGGGGTGGAACCATCCCAGAAAATGCCTGGGATCAGCCACAGGGAGTAGGGAATGAGCTCTGAGTCCTGGAAGTGCTTGGACATAGAACATTACCCAAGACTAATGGACAACAATTCCCTGTCCTGAAGGTGCTGATGGCCCCATCTGTCACCTCAGCCTTCCTGGACTTTCCTTACCCAAGCTGACACATCCATAATGGCCCCGTTCCGCTGGAAGAGCCAAGCAAGGAATGAGATTCACAGGGACGTTTTCTGGCCGGCAGCACACGGAGCCGTGGCTCGGTCACACCAGGGCTGGCTCTTCTCCCACCTCCTTTGCCCCTGCTCTCACCACCAAAATCCACAAAATCCAAAAAAATCCAAGGGAAATGTCTGCCAATTCCCTTTGCAGTCAGCAGGGGATTGCGTAGCCAGGTTTATCCGCCCGTTCCCACAACGCAGTTGGGATTTGGGCATCATTTAATGACTTTAATGAGGAATTTGATACATATTTAATTTATTGGAATTTGGAGTCCCACTGCACTGAGTCATCGCTGCAGCAACCTGCAATTCCCAGCAATTCCTGGAGCGCCTTTGGAAGGAGCAGCAAAGGTTCACGGTGCTGATCCAAATCAAGAAACACAAAAAATTAAATGTTTTTCCTTAGACACGAGCAGCAGTGAGGCACTGTAGGAGGATCGTGGCACCTCCATCATGAAAAATTTCCTGGAAGAAGGACATCAGCCAGGATCAATCCACGATCTTTTCTAGGACAGGAAAATGAGCCAGGAAGAACCTTTTCCTTCCATGTGTTTTCCCTGTGTTCTGCACCACCCCCTGTATTTGATGTCCAACAATCTCATCAATTCAGCTCAGGAGATTCCTTTTTCAAGAATTTCAGGAATTCAACTCCTGTGGCTGCGTTTTCCCTCCAAATCCTTGAATTTTGCTGTTTCAGCCAAGGAGTAATTTCTAAGTATTATTATTATTATTAAATAACTGCAAAACTTTGGTTAGTGCAAGGTTGGATAATCCCAAGGGAGAAGGTTGGAATTCGCAGCTGGAAGGCGTCCAAAGCCCACAGGTCACAGCCACCCCAAAGCATGGACTGATTTCCAGGTTGTATCCATAAGGAGAGAGCCTGAGGGAAAAGCTGAGTCCGAGGGCAAACATCAGGCCTGGAGAGAGGAGAAGATTATTTGATTCATCCCTAAATCCTCTCTCGCAGCCAGAGAGAAAACACTGTCCTGCCAAATTCCACCAGCTCCCCTGTGCAAAGGCTTTTTCCCACTGGTTTGGGATTGAGCTGTTAAGATGTCAAAAACCATCTTTAAAAGTAGAACTGGGGTCCATTTCCAGGAATATGCCTCAGGAATGAGAGCAGGACCCACAGGCAGCCACTTCAAACATCCAACCCCTGCTTTTCCCTTTTCCCACCCCTGCACCCTCCAGCTGGGACAGAGCAGAGGGGATGAGGATCAGCAATTTGCTCCTTGATGTTGTTTTCATCAAAAGTCTGGGAAACACCTGTCCAACTTTCCTTTAAAAAACTCTGGAGACTGCTCAGATTAATCTCTCCCAGTGCTGAACCTCACTGAAACCACCAAGTAACTCCAGAGTTACTCCACCGCCTCATTTCCTCACCAGTTCCACCCCATTTCTTACTCCACTTCTGTGACAAACAGCAATTTAGACCTGATGGAAATTCCAGGTATCCTCACGCTTCAGCCTGGATATCACACCTCTCTACCTGACACCTCCAGAATAAGACAAAGAAGGAAAATCTGCCCTGCTGCCTTCCCTGGTCTCATTTTCTTTCAGCATAAATAGGACCTGTTCTCGTTTGAAATGGCTTTGGACCTAAAATGTTCACTCTCTCTCCATGTGCTGCAGCCAAAAGCCTCAAAAACCACAATTTCCACTCTGATTACATTATCCCCCTTCCTGATTCCCACAGATGGAAAATACCCCGGATTTGCAGTTTACCAACTGTTTCTCTGTCTCTGGGAGAAGACACAAAACCTCCTTGGCAGGGAACGGAATGGGGAGGTCACACCTGAGAGCCCTCGAAGCTGAGCCCACAGAAGGAGGGAAACTGCAGAACTGAAGGATTGGCTTTGGGAATTCCATCCCTCGGGTGCTGCAGTCCTGTGCAGGTGTCCAGGCTAAGCAGAGCTGAGAAATCAAGGAAAAGATGCTCAGATGCTTCTGAAGGTGAAATGAAGAATTCCCCATCCTGCTGAGCACAAGGGACAATTCTTTGCTAAAAAATGAGGGTGTTGGATGTGCTGTCCCAATCCCAACACCCCTGACCACAGCCAGGAGAGCAGGAAGAAAAGGAAGAGGAGCTCAGGGAAGGTGAGGATTTGTCCTTCCCTCACTTTTCCTTCCACTCTTCCCACTCTGATTTCCCCCTCCTCTCCCTTTCCCCCCTGCCACAGTCCCGCAGCATCGAGAACTAATTTAGTGCCACAACAGAAAATGTTATTTATTCATTTCCACTACATCTGTGCTTCTCTTTTATTGAGTTCCTTATTTTTAGTGCTCTCCTGTTTCTCCTCCAGGGCAGGTAGATAATTGTTCTCTATCTCTCTATAATTGCAGCAAATTCTCATTAATCAATACAACACCAGGCAGGAATTTCCTGATGAAATCCTGCTTTGGTTGACACCTGAGCTCCTGAACCACTACAAGACAAACCTAATTATCTCCTTGGCTAAGTGAAACCGCACACTTTGGAAATGAAAAGCTCCTTTCCAGCTGAGTCCATTTAAAGGATGGAAACTGGGATGAAAGGCCCAGACAGAGCCCTTTGGACCAGGCTTGGTGCCTTCAAAGGAAGCAAAGCTTGGCTTAGGAATTTAACATTTTTAAGCCAAAAAATTTGCCTGGTTGGAAAGTGTGAGATGGGAAATTTTGTAATTAAGAGCTGTTTGAGCATGTTGGTAATTTGCTGGAGTTTTATATTGCTTTCATCCACATGGAAGAGCTCTGCGTGTGCCACATGTGAAACTGGAGCTTCTCTGATCCCTTGATCTCTTTTGCAGCCCAAAAGCAGAAATTTCCACCTGTGCAAGTTCATGAAAGGAATATGTAACAATCAGGAACTGCGATAATTGAGGAATTGTTTAAGCTGGAAGGAAAAATCTCACTCCACCCCCTGGTGAGGGACAACTTCCACTATCCCAGGTTGCTCCAAGCCCATCCAACATGGCCTTGGATACTTCCAGGGTTGGAACATCCACAACTTCTCTGGGTGACCTTTTCCAGTGTCCCACCAATCTCCAGCCAGGAATTCCTTCCCAATATCCCATCCATCCCTGCTCCCTTTCAGTCTGAAGCCATTCCCCCTTTTTCCTATCACTCCATGTTTCGCAAAGCGTGATGGATAAATCCTGGCACAGATTTGAAGCCATCCTCTTTTTTGTTGGAGGGCAGGGGCAGCTCAATCCCCCTCTGGAGCACAGTCTCCCATGGATTTTGAAGGATTTCAGTAAAAATTGGAGCAGCACAGTGTAAAGATCCTTCCCATCCACAGGAGAATCCACACCGGGCTGCAGGAGCTCTCCAAGGTACCGCAGAGGGCTGAGGACAGGAGCTGCCCGAGGTTTCACATCCTTCCCCATGCTCCCAGCAAATTAAAACACCACAAACTGGGAAAACATTCCTAAAAAACCAGAACAGGGCCCTCTGCCCACCCCAGAGCTCTCTGGTTCCAGTCAATAAAGAGAAAAGTGCAGAAGAGATCAGGACAAAGCAGCAGCTGTCAGCTGCTCCCGAGGCGCCGCGGTGACAAAAATATCGTCTCGTGTTCTGCAGGAGGGTTTTCCACCAGAGAGACGCTTGCTCAGAGCTTTAAAACCTCGCCGTGTTACAAGAATTTGTGGTCCTGATGCACTCCAGGAGACAGAGGAATAAATAAAACTCTCCAGAGCTTTTCCATGTTAAATCTCTCTCACTCCTCTCTTATGCAGCTATGGAATATCAGAAAGGGAATATCCTCACACACACAGAAAAGGACCTGCACAACCCATTCCTGCTCTTCCTCCTTTTTTTGTGCATCAATATCCTGAGTGGGCAAGAGGGAAGGCCTCAGCTGTGGGATATGAACAAACAAACCCTGGTCCAGCCAGAGCCAAAAAAATTCCAAGCTCTGGTGCTGGAAAAACAGTCCCAAAGAGGTTGGGAAGGTAAGTGAAGGGCTGAGGTCACAGCAGCTCCTATGCCAGCCACAGCTCTTCCAGCAGCTTCAGCTGGGGCCCAGAGAAGCCACAATTCCCACCAAACCCACCCAAGAGGGAGAAGATCCCAACTTGGAAGCAAGAGAAGACCCTCAGTTCCCACGAAACAGACCAAGCCAGAAAGGGACAGTGATGGCAGAAGAAATGGAGGCACTTGGACAAGGAAAC
>VZSR01000520.1:48302848-48324516 GCA_013398615.1 Brachypodius melanocephalos | reverse complement strand
CAGAATTCTAGTGAAAAATATCTCCCAGCAAAAACATCCCAGTCATCTCAATTCCCATTTTACCTGGGTTTGGATGGAATAACCTGACCTGAGGTCACTGAGAGCCCAGGTGAGTCCTTTCTTTGTGGCCCTGAAGGGCAAAGGAGCCTCCTGGCTGCACCCATGGATGGAGCCCAATTCAGCCTCTTCTCCTCAGCTGCATCCAGGATTGCTTGTGGCGAGAGGCAAAATGGCAAAATAAGGAAAGTGACACAATTAAGGCTAATTAGCTGAGTGGGAAATCCCTTCCCAGCCAATTAGTGCTGAGAGGCAAGGCCTGCACAGTAACGAGGCCGTGTTTAGCTGTTCTCAGCTCATCTTTCTTCCAGAAACCAGAAAGCAAAGAAAGAGATTGTTTTTCCTTTCAAAATAATTGGATAACAAGGATTGTACCAGCTGAGAGGAGAATTGGACTCACATTCCTCTGGACAACCCCAAAAATGCTTTTTCCACAGGACAAGGATGGAATAGGATTTTCACCCTGTTTTGTAAAATTTGGAAAAGCTGGGCAGCCTGGTGGCAAAACATTCCCATCAATCACACCCCTAAAAACACACGTTTAGGGAAAGATTCCCGAAACACAGACATTCCTTTGGAACTTTTGACGGGAGTTCCATCCCACCCTGTGAATTTTTGGGGCGCCTCATTGCCGCCAACAGAGATCTGTGGGATCATCACTCAAAGCCCACAGTGCTGGCTCAGGATTGCTTGACATTGGCACCTCCACCACGTCCCTCATCCCGACGGAACAAGCGAGCACCGGTGTCAAAACACCCGAGTATCCCGCTGGATAATTCACTCCCGGGGAGAGGCACGGAATCCATCAGAGAAATCGCCTCCGAAGGACACTTTCCCCTGAGCAGGGGTGGGAAAAGAGGGAACAAACTGTCAGCATCTCACTTGGAGAGGTGAAAGCAGAGCTGACAGCCCCGTGATTTATGGAGAGTGGAGCCCATTTGGGGAGAGAGCTGGAGCTGTGCCAGCAGGGCTGAAAATCCTGGGATTCAGCTCAGCTCCCCAGCCAACTGCAATATTTTATAAGTGGAAGAGACAGGCAGTGACCTTCCCCTTCAGAGGGTAAAATTGTTTCTGGGTTGAGGCTTTTAAAAAACAAAGAGGCAGAGATTTGTCCATTTGTTTGGATATAAAGCACCCAAGATCTTATCTCCGGCCTCATAATTCACCGGGAGGAAACTCGGGTGGGAAGATTGAAGAGCACCGAGCCTGCATCCCCAAATACTCATTTAGGAGCTCAGGGTTCACCTTGACCTGGAATGTTCACCCAGGATGACGGGAGATGAAACACCAGGCTGCTCCAGACGTGCTTCCCCCTTGGATGAGCCTGTTGAATAAAGATATGTTGAATATTTCCACCTCAATGATGTATTCCTGAGGGAAAATATTGTTGTTGTTGTTGTTGTTGTTATTGTTGTTGTTGTTGTTATTATTAGTATTAGTATTAGTATTAGTATTCAGATCCCAAATTCACTGAGATCTCCAAGCTGTGGCTGTGCCATCAACCTGGAGCTGGTGGGAACCCAAAAGAGAAATCAGACCTTTCTGGGGTGATCCTGGGGACAAGACTCCCATGAAGGCATTAAGGGTGTAATTCCTTCATGATTTTGTGCCAATTTATTGTATTAACCAGCCTTTCCCTTTGGTTTATTCCCAGCTGTGGAATCAGCTGCAATAAACCAGTCCTGGACGTGGCTGAGGCAAAGCAAAGCACATCAAACTGTGATTTCAATCCACTGGGACCAAGGGAGAACCTCAGGGTGAGGGAAGGCCCAAATCCCACCCCAGGCTCCTTCCAGATGGAATTCTCATCCTGGCTGAGGTGGTTTGGGACACGAGGAATGTCTGAATTCCATGGATTTCACTGGAGGAAACACCTGAGCACCCATGGTTGGGCTCCACCTGCACAGATTTCGGAAGTTGGAACTAAAACATGATCCTGGCTGGCTCAAGGACACTTCCCTGCAGGGTTCTCCTGGTGGGAAGAAGGGAAGGATTTTTAGCAGCCTCCTCAGGGGTGGGACTCAAATCACTGGATCTTTATGTTTGGCTGCTGTTGGAGAACTCCCAGAATGGATTTTAAATGGATTTAAAACTGGTTGGGACAGTGGCAGCTTCAGTCCCAACATCCTCCTGCCCTGGGCAAGCTGCCTGTGGAACACCAGGTGCAGATCCTGTTCTGGCTCTGCACAGGAAATTCCTTCTGGACCAGGAGCTGTCAGGGAGGACCAGTATCAGCAGAATATCAGTGCTGGAGGATATTTTGTGGAAGAGAGAGAGAGAGGAATTCCCACTCCATCAGGAGTAAGGATAAGGTGGGTCAAAATTGGGTTCTGTGGAGCTTAAACACCCACAGAAACCAAGGAATCAGAGGATCATGGAATATCCTGAGTGGGAATGGACCCATCAGGATCATCCAGTCCAACTCCTGACCCAATGCTCCTGGAGCTCTGGCAGCCTCAGGAAAACTAAGATACAAAAACCCACACAGACACGAGGTAGAAATGCAAGTTCAGTTTTAAACCGAGCCTGAAGCAGCTGGTAAGAAAAAGATCTAACACCTACTTTAAAGTTCAGTAACATTGCCTTTTGCAAAGTTAGTTAAATTCTACTCACAACAAAAATAATGTAGCCTTGCTAAAAATTGCCAATTCCCTGTGAAGTTGTTCCAGTTCTGGGAGAAGAACTTCCCCTGATATCCAACCCAACCCTCCCTGGCACAGGATATTCCTGAGGAGATGGTGAGGATGGAGCTCTTCCCTAAATCAAAAAATCTGGGCCTCATCAGGCAGCAGGTGCCTTGAGGCGGATTTCCACCATGGCCTATCCATAGGGAATTCCTGGAATACCTTCCAACCTGACAGAGAATCATCTTCACCCTCCCCACACCGCACCGCTCCCCCTTTTCACCCCCGCCCTGGAGGAGGAGGGAAGACCCGTCACTTGAATATTTACAAACCAGGTAGGAAAAAAGTATCAGGCCCTGGTCCCTTCATCACTTTGGTGGTGACAAGAGTTAATGGTCCCTGAAGCTTTCCCAGCAAATGTTCCTTGTCGGGCCATTTTCTGCACATCTCCGTGATGGATGGGGAGGAGAAGTCACTTTATGACAAGCCCGCTCAATTATTTAATAAGGCAGAGTCTAATAACTTCGGGAAGTCCCCCGGAGAAATGGAAGAATAAATACACTTCTTTCATTCTCTCAAGAGCTGGAGAGGGAAAATGGATTGTGGCCTCTTTCCCTGCCTGTCAGGGATTTTGCTGGGGTTTTAACTCCCCACTTCTGGCTTTTGGGACAGAGAGTGAGAACAGTAAATGAAAATTGGGGATTTTTTTTTGGTTAATACCAAAATATTCAAGAAAAGTTGCTGTTGAGGGCTCACCAAGTCGGAGGGACTCTTCCTTTCTTTTGGTCTTTCTCTCTTCACATTGTAACTTTTTTTGGGGGGGATGATGGTCACTGCTGAGGGTCTGGGAGTCCCTGAGCACCACAGGACCTGGCAGGCAAAAGCTCCTGTGCTCGTCCCACTACGCTGAACTCCAGAACTGGATTAGATCTGGAACATTCCAGAGCCTGTTCCCATGAAGCCCCCAAACCAAGGGACTTCAGAGGGGCCCAGGGGGTTGATTTGCGGGAGCAGTGGCGCCTTCCACACTGCACCAAAAAATCCCACTGGATATGGGAGGAAAAAGGCACCTCTGGGAGTCCCACAGGTCTTCATGCAGCTGCCTAACAGGAGAGCTGTGCATTTGGAATAAAATCCTGGAATGGTTTGGGCTGAAAGGGACTTAAATCCCATCCCACCCCATGCCATGACAGGGACAGCTCCCACTGTCCCAGGCTGCTCCAACACCATCCAACCTGGCCTTGGACACTGCCAGGGATCCAGGGACAGCCACAGCTTCTCTGGGAATTCTATTCCAGGGCCTCCCACCCTCACAGGGAAGAATTCCTTCCCAAAATCCCATTTAAACCGACCCTCTGACACTTTGAAGCCATTCCCCTTGTCCTGTCACTCCATGCCCTCGTAAATCCTCCAGGAGTGTGGGTCAGCCTCAGGCCAGGGCAGTTACAGGGATCAAAAATCACATTTGGCTTCCCTTCTTCCTTCCCCTTCCCCTCTGGAGCAGCACCCCATTACCATCAGCAGCCCCCCAATTTTTCACTGCACACACACCCCCAGAAAGTGGAGTGTGACTGATGCTGGGCTCAGTCCAGCAGCTCCAGAACATCCCACTCCATCTCCTGGAAGAAACACCAGGCTTGGCACGCCAGGAGCCAGGCACCATAAATCTGAGCAGAGCACAGTCACTCACATTAAGCCAAGGACACCTTCAGCTGTTCCTGCTGCCTGTCCAAGAGCCATTTGCTGCCCAGCCTTTCCCTGCCTGTTCAAAAACAAAATAAAATAAAATAGGAGCTGGGAATGCTAAATGGTTAATGCAGAGTGTTTGGGGAAGATCTGTCTCCACAAATGTTGCACCATCTGCTGCTCTGGGGAAGCTGGAGGAGTGGGTGCTGTATTTTCATAACAATCCGCCCTTCTCCTCTCATTGATTAATAACACGGGGCTGCTTTGTCTTTGTTCTTTTGTAGGGTTTTGGTGGGGTTTTTTTGCTTTTTTTTTAATATTTGTATGAAGGCTTTTCAACGTGAAATCCGGTAATTATCTGGAGAGCTGAGTCAATAGGTTTGCTCAGGCAGAGAAATTACCCATTAAACAGAACAGGAGAAAGCCAAATGGAAAACATCTCTGCACCAGGCCCAAGATGACCAAAATCCTCTCTTTTTTTCCCCTCTCCAGTCCAATTTTCCCCCACCAGGTGCCCCTAAAATTGAGAGGGATCCCATCACTGAGGAGCTGCTGTGGAAAACAGGGTGAACCATTAGCTGATATCCACCCAAAATCCTGGAAAAGTGGAATTCCACCATCCCAAATCCCATCCTTGGTGAGAACCAAGCCAACAGGAAAACACCTTGAGCCTGCTCCAGGAGGGACGGAAGAGGCTCTGCTCCTTCTCAGTCCCCCTTTTCCACGCCACAAAATTCCCAGAGCAGCTGGAGGAGCTGCTGCAAAGCCGTGGGGCATGAAGGGGGCTCGGAACACCGACCTTGGAGCCTTCTCCAGCTGCTGCCTTCTCATGAAAGCAAAATTTGGGAATGTCAGGCATGGAAAAGCTTCAGAGGGGACAAGGCACAGACCCCAAAGCAGGAGGTGGGGGTGCTCCACCTACTTCCAATAGTGCCCAGGCAGCAATGGAATGAAAACTCCTGGATTTGCTTAAATACGTTAAAAATAGGGAGAAAAGATTGGTTATTCTTGATATTAACTGAACTGGGAGTGTACCTGATTAATGTCAGCTGGCAAATGTCAACACCAGCTCCCCTTCAGCTGGCATGGAATGGTTCGGGTTGGAAAAGACCTTAAAGTTCATCCCCTTCCACTGTCCCAGGGTGTTCCAAGCCCTGTCCAGCCTGGCCTTGGACACTTCCAGGGATCCAGGGGCAGCCACAGCTTCTCTGGGAATTCTATTCCACCCTCCCAGCCAGGAATTCCTTCCCAATCTTTAATCTAAGGCCACCCTCTCTCAGTTCCCAGCCATTCCCTCTTGTCCTATCCATAAATTACTGTGGGAGAGACAGAGACTGAAATGGAAGCACAGAACCTCCAGCTTTAATTTACCAGCCCAAGACCCAGCTCATCGAGGTTTTTTAGTTCCAGAGCATGAACAGCTCATGAAGAGGGGAAAAAGTGCAGCTGGAAGATGATTTAAGCCACGTTATAGTGGTTACAATTAATAGGCAATTTCTTACAAAAGTTCGCTAGGAAATGTCATTTTTTTTTCCCTTGCAGGCAGCGTTATTTCACCAAGTGGCTCCAGTTTCACACAGGAAAAGCAGCAGGAAACCCTTCCCAGCTTTTTCAGCAGCTGTAGAAGCTGAATTTCACTGGAAGCAGAGTTTTTTTCCACAAGGAAGAAGGGACATGAAAAGAGGGAACAGCCTCAGGCTGTGCCAGGGGAGGTTCAGGTTGGACATCAGCAGGAATTTCTCCATGGAGAAGGTGCTCAGGCCTTGGGAGGGGCTTCCCAGGGATGTGTCCTCATCCCTGGAAGTGTCCAAGGAATGTGGCACTCAGAGCCCTGGGCTGGGGACAAGGTGGGGATCAGGCACAGCTTGGATTCCTCAATCCCAAAGATCTTTTCCAACTCGGTGATTCCACGCTCAGCCCAACCCAAACCATATTTTTCCCCCTGTTTGGATTCAAACCAGAGGGAGGAATTCCCGGCAGAGCAGCAGATTTGATCAATAATTTCATTTCCCATAAAATCACAGAATCACCAGGTTGGAAGAGACCTCCAAGATCATTGAGTCCAACCCAGCCCAAACACCTCAAACCACGGCACCGAGCTCCAAATCCAATAATCTTTTAAACACATCCACGGATGGTGACTCCACCACCTCCATCCCAGCACTTTATCACCCTTTCTGCAAAAAACATTTTCCTAACATCCAGCCTAAATTCCCTTTGGCTCAGGTTAAATTAAATTAAATTTCCTTTGGCTCAGCTGTGTTCTCCAAAATACTCTCCCACTGTTGGATCTAGAGGCGTTCCACGAGTTTTTTATTCCACCATCAGCCTCAGTGAAGGTGGAGACATCAAAGATGGTAAAACTCACTCCACAACAACAGAAGCCAAATTTCTCTTTGCTACAAGACCTTTTAAAAGTTTTTAAACTTTTTTTAAAATGATCTAATAGGCTGATGTTAAAAGCTTACAAGCCTCTACTTAAACCGTTCAATAAACGCTGCACAAACGCCTCACAGCACACAAGAGTTGCTCGTTTTTAGATTTTTTGCAGCTCAGAAAATTTTCTGTGCTCCAAATATTTCAAAAAATTTCAAAATTTCAAAAAATTCAACTCTTTCAAACCTTTCTTGCAAGGCTGTGAGAGTCCCCTGCTTTTTTCAGTTCTCACAACGTTCCCACATCCCACCTTCCCCTCCAGCAGCGCCAAACCACTTCCACATTTCCCTCTTTCCTCCAGAGCTTCCCTTCTCTCTTCCCTCAATCCTGACAACATTCCAAGCCCAAAGTGACCTTCATCCAGCATCAAAAAAACCCAAATCCGGCAGCGCCGATCCCCAAATCCGTCAAATCCCTCCAAACCAAACTCAAATCCTGGCAGTTGGCGCCCAAACGCTTCGGCGGCTCTGCCATTTCCTCAGGAGCTGTCGCTTGGTTTTAATTTGGCCATCAGGCAATTAAAGCCCGGCTCTGATTAAACCCCGGCTCAATCCGCGCCGACGGAGACGGATGTTGGATGCAGCGGGAATTTGACAGCCGGAGTGGGATGAGCAAGTGCATCGGGGTGCTAACGATGTTACGTTGCAAATGCTGTTTATTTGCTGTCAGCTCCCAAGCAGGCAGTAAATAACACATTAGGGAATAAAAATAACGGGGGAAAAAAAGAGAAAAAAAGAAAAAAAATCCAAAAATAACATTATGTTAAAATGGAGCCATCCATTATCCTCCCCTTTCTTTCTCTCTCTCTTTTTTTTTTTTTTTTCCATTTTTTATTTTATCTTCAAGCATTCGCACAGGGTTGTTTTTTTTTTTTTCCTCCTTGATTCATTAATTGCCTTTTTTCTGACTCCTCTGTTCTGCCTCAGTGCCCATAAATCAATGTAAAAAAGATAAAACGCTGCTATTATGAAATGAGTGTAAAAAGGTATTGAAATAAATCTCCTTTCGGACACATTTTCTCCCATCTCAGCTGCAAAAACATCTGCTCAAGATGAGATTCAGACCAATTTTTCTATCCCAAAGTGGCCCTGGCCTGTCCCTTGTTCCCAAACCCCCAGACAGCAGCATCCCATAAATAATTGTCCCATAAATAATCTTCTCCTGGCAGTTTTGAAGGAGCCTCCACCACCCATTTTCTCCAAAGTCCAACATTTGATGGATGACGCTGGCCACAGCTCGTGCAGCTGAGCCGGCCCTAAATATTCCCACCAAAAATTTCCTTATTTTCTTTATTTTCCCAGAAAAACTTTTGCCATTGGAAAGTTTCGTGGGATTTTAGGGGGGATTCCACTCAAATTCTCTCTGCCTGGAAATTTTCCAAAGAGTTGGTGTTGGACAATCAGCGTTCCCAACCAAGTCTGAACATTTTCCAAGCCGCATTTAATATCAGGAATATTTTATTTAGGCTCTTCAATAACTTTGATGAGCCCCATTCCATTCCTTAAATTATTTGGTTTGCCCTACAATTTTTGAAGAATTAAATGCATTTCCTAAGGAAAAAAAAAAATTGAATAAAATTGTTTGGTCCTCCTAAAGCAAAGGAGTTTTCTGGGATTTAGAACTTTTAGGAACTGAAGCTTTAATTCCGGGGTTTTTTTGTTTCAGAAAGGAAACGCTTGGAGCAAAACTTCTTGGAGCTGAGCTCTGTGCTTGCCATCCAAGCGTGAATTAAATTCCATTCCATTAACACACCTGAGCTCTGTCCCATGAGGAATTCTCACCCAGGATTCCTTTCCTGGCTGCGGGAGAGGGCAGAGAGGGACAAATTCCTGCTTTCAGGGCAGAATAAAACCACAACTTTGATTAAAAAAATATTAAAATATTGCTTTCCCTTGCTAAGAGCTCCCAGGAATTGTCCTTATTTTTCACTCTCTGGATGCTGCTGGGATTTTGGGGGATTTTCCCAACTCCAGCAGTTTTTCCATCCCAGTGTTCCCATCCTGAAGGGAGAAAAAAACTGGCTTTAAAAATATTCCTCACTGCAAAGTGTCAAGAACCATCACCCTTTGCACATCCATGGTGGGAGGATGTGCTCCCAACGGGATTTTCCCTGGAATTGCAGGGCACAGCTCCCCTGTCCTCTGATTGTCAAGGAGAAAAGGTCGAAAATGCGGAATATTCACCCCAAATAGAATTTGTTGGCAGAGAAAACGCATCCCAAGGTTTTTCCAACATCACCTGGCAGCTTCTCCAGGATAAAATGATCCTGGGGGAATTTCCTTGCTGTTAATTACAGGGGCAGAGAGGTCCAAAGGGAAATCCAGCTGTAAATTACCCAGGAGATCACAAAATAGACCTTCCTCGATTCCCTATTCCTACAAAAATTTGATTTCAGGGGAATCCTGGAGGAGTTAAAGTCAAAATCTTTGACCTTGTGAGGTAGGAGATGGGAAAAGTTCAACTGCATCAGAATAAATTCTTCCCTCTCATCTCAATGGGGGTTTTTTTCTGCATTCCTAAGGATCAGCTCCTATTTTGCCTTGGATTTTAATTCCATAAACAGAATTGAGGGGAGATACAGACCAGTTCCCATCCCAAAACTCAAGGGTTCTGTGCAACGAGCTCAAGACTCAATCCCAAAAATTCCAAAACCGTTTTCTCGAACCTCCTTTTTGTAGGGAAAAAAAAAGCTGTTTCTTGCAAAATTGTCGATTTTCAGAAATATCCCTTACAACAGCGCTTTGGAAGCCTCATTTCCCTTCATCTTAGAAGCATTTCCAAGTGGGAACTGATGGAGAAAATTAATTTGAAATTAAATTTTGGCCCATAAACATAGCTCAAATTAAGACTCTGCAGTCAAACACAGCTGCTCCTAAAATGCCCCTATATGGATTTATAGGATCAGGGAATCTCCTGAGCTGGAAGGGAACCACAGGGAACATCAAATCCCACTCCTGGCCCTACACAGGACATCCCAAAGATCCCACTCTGGGCCATTCCCAACAGGAAATATTTCCATACAAAATAAGGAAGATATTCCAGAAGAGAAATGACTGATGGGAATTCATCATCCCAGTTTTGGTTTTATTTTTCCTCATTTTTTACTTCCTTTTTTGGGGTTTTGGGATTGGTTTGTTTGGATTTTTGGGTGTTTTTGTTTTTATTTTGTGGGGGAGATGGTGGTTTGGGAGGTTGAGTTTAGGGATTTGGGGTTTTGTTCGGCTTTTTTTGGTTTTTGGGTTTTGAGGGAGTTTTTTGGGTTGGTTGGATGGGTTTTTTTGAATCTCTGACAGCCAAACTAGGAAAATCTGGAAATCCCCAGCTCAACCTCCAGGGTTGGGATCCACCCCATCACCTCTCCATCCTCTTTCTGTTTTGGCATTCTGCTCATCTTTTTGAGAGAGATGATGAAATTTGCAATGAAAGCTTTGGGGGATCTGTTTTTTGCCTTCAGAGCCACTTCACTTCCCTGAATCCTTAACCAAGAGCAATTCTTCCTTCACTAAATCCAGCAGGTAATGCAAAATCTCTGACACGGGTATAATTCCTTATTTTCTGGGGCTGAATTATTTTAAAAAAAAAAAAAATCTTTGAAGTGCTTGCTGATCCTTTTCTTTTAAATAAGAAAACCCCAACGTTCCTAAGGGAAAAATCTCTTTAATGAACTGCAGATCCTTGTGGGCTTTTTTGTGGACTTGTGCTGATGCAGGAGAGATTCACCCACGATAACAGAGACGCTCAGAGTCACATCTCACATCTCACCTGTTTGGATTTCACCTCCAAAGAGCCCCCAACCACCTGGGAATGTTCCTTCCCATAATCTTTTAAAAGCCCTGCTGATAATTCTCCATCCTGGGACAAAAAATCTGCCCAGGTTCTTCTGCCAACCCACTGTGTCCCCTGTAGACCATTAATTTCTGTGTTTTTAACTTGAAAAGCATCTCCATCATTTGGATCTTGTTCAGTTCATTAAAATCTCATTTTTTCTTTCAAAACTGCCCAAACTTCTCGCGGAGGAGACCTGGATCCTCCTGCCTCCTTCTCATCTGTGAACAGAACTGCAGCAAGGCTGCAAAACCTGATCCTAGTCAAGCTGTAAAGCAGTAATTCTGCTTTTTCTTTTTTTTTTTTTTCTTTTTTTTTCCCTGAGTTGCAGCTAAAAATATGGAGGCAATCGAGAATATTTTCAAATATTCGGAGCAGGGGTTTGAAAACAATATTCATAGATCATCCCTGTGTTCTGCCATGCAGCTCCGTGAGCACTGCCTGGGGAATAGTCCTGATCTATCGGATTTTTGATCAGGAGCTTTTCTGTGTAACAACAGCTGCTTGCATTTATTCATCAAAAGAATAAAAAAAAAAAAAAAAAAAAAAAAGAGCTCAGGAAAAGTTGATATTTTCTCCCTGGTGACCGTGGACTCCAAGAGCTCCATTGAAATTCCTTTATCTGCAGGCAATAACACCACACATCTTCCAGTGCCCCTCTCACCTGCCCGCTCCGGGAGGTGATTAACTCTATGATCACTATAAAAATGTTTTATTTAAGGGATAATTGTAAGCACCGGTATCTCCCATTTCCAAATCTCTTGCTTTATTATCCTTGCTCAAGAAGGTCTTAATATTTAAGTGATTTACTGCTCACTTTGAATGCCAGCCCGGCCATTAGGAGGCACATTTCACCAGGCAGTGCCTAATTTTATAGCACATTATTTCTTTATAAACAGAGCCATTACTCTGCAGCATTAATTAAACCTCTTTGCCCATTATGAACTCCATTTGGAAGACAACAACATCACCAACTGCCTGCCCTGATGGATGAGTCTGCAATCCGAAATTTGGCTCCTGCCAAAGCACTTCCCAAGGAGTGGAGCCACCGGGAATGGGGAGCAGTTGTGCCATGGAGAGCGGTGATTTGTGGGGAGAAAGGAGCTCATGAATAAAACATTCGCACTTCAGCGACCCAGTTTAGCTCAACTGTTTTGCATCAATAACCCGGTCCTAAAAAGCTCTGTTTATTGCTGCCAGCCTCCCAGGCTTTGGGAAATGGAATTACATCAGCCCCATTTATAACGTTTAATGTTGGGAGCAGACTGCAGCTCTTACACCGCCGGAGAGGGGGCTTGGCCCACAAACTTCAGCTGGACAGCCGAGATTTGGGGGATTTTCACCTTTCCGCCACTAAGAGACATTCAGAGCAAACAGAACACTCCAACAAACGTATTTGATTTCTTTCCAGAAGCCCTCAGGGTCCAGCACTCAGAATTCAGGCAAATGAGCCCAAAATGCCCTCAAAAAGCAGATTTCTACACAAGAGAAAGAGGACTTGACCACAGATTTCTCCTGGATGTGGCTGCAGAGATTTGGGGGATTTTCACCTTTCCACCACAAAGAAACATTCAGAAAAAACCAGAACAGTCCAAATACCACCCCTGAATTCCTTCCAGAATCCCTCAGGGCTCAGCACTCAAAATCCAGGCAAATGAGCCCAAAATGCACGTAGAAAACAGATTTCTACACAAGAGAAAGAGGCCTTGCCCACAGATTTCTCCTGGACACGTGGCTGCACAGATCTGGGGGATTTTCACCTTTCCACCACAAAGAAACATTCAGAAAAAAAAAAAAAGAAGAAGAAGAACAGTGCAGCCACCACCCCTGAATTCCTTCCAGAATCCCTCAGGGCCCAGCACTCAAAATCCAGGCAAATAAGCCCAAAATGCCCTCACAAAGCATGTGCTCTCCTCAGGACTTCTACACAAGAAAGATGAATTCAGCCTTCCCACCTCCACCATCACAGAATCCCACAGTGGTTTGGGTTGGAAAACACCTTAAAGCCAATCCCATTCCACCCCTGCCATGGACAGGGATAATTTTCCCCTATCCCAGGTTGTTCCAATCCCATCCAGCCTGGCCTTGGACACCTCCAGGGATCCAGGAGCACCCATAGGTTCTCTGGCACCCTGAGCCTTTGGCACTACCTATCTGTCAAAAGCTGCTCCTTTCTTGCAATGTGGGAACCCATCCCACAATTTCTGCACCAGGATCCACCAGCTTCACCCCAGAATCCAACATTTATGAACTCCCAAGGCTGGAGGAAATCCCAATCCCTGACCCAAGCATCACTCCCTCTTCTGGTTTTTACCCCAAGAGAGTCAGGCTTACAAGACCTCCTGCAAAGGGATAAACCCCCAGTTCCCATTACTGATTTTTCTGATTATTTGAGTATTTATATATTTTTTCGTCAGGTCTGCACAGGCTGAGCTGTTCTCTCAGCTAGTTCCTCCTTGTGTCACTCCAGAGGCCACTGCAGCCATTCCACAATTTAGGCATTCGGGACATCGTGCTCTGACGTGTCTGAACCTCCCCATTTAAAAGTTTGTGAGGTAAATATTGGAAAATATTTACCAGCAGATGTGTCCAGAGATATTCCCTGTGTTTAGGGTAGGAAATAACCCTGGTTTCTCAGCTGCCAATGTCTGGATCTGACTGGAAAATGATTTAATGGTGCCCATTCCAAGTGGAAAAGCCAAAAAGCTGCTGAAGGAGCAAGGCTGTCCCACCTGGAGGACTCTTGACTGAGCTGCACCAGGGGACACATCACGAGGGTTGGATTTATGGAGCACAAACCACGCCAGGAACAGCAGCACGTGTGCCAGGCTGGATTTCCATTCCTTGGGAATTCCACAGACACGCAGGGCGCCCTCATCCCGTGTTCCCAGTTATCCGAGCTGTGCCACATCTCGATGGTGCCCTGAGCTCCACACAGCCCTGGAATAAACACAAAATGGATTAAAACACCAGGGCAGGAGGGCTGGGAGCTGAGGGGGCTTCCCTGCAGGCACCAGGAGAAAGGAGCTGCTGGAGGAAGCAGAATTTAAAGGAGGAAGCTGAACTTTTCCCTCACACAGACACAGCAAAGCCATCCCAGCACCTTCCTGTCCATCCTGATGTCCTCAGGTCCAGGTGCAGGATCCTGGCTGCAGGATATCCATGGACAAACCCTCGGGGCACAGTAACGCCCCCAAACCCAATGGAGCTCATTTGGGTTCAGCAGGAGAACTCCAACAGCGGCTGCAGGAAGGGAGAGCTCAGGAGGGACTTGGAGGCTTGGGATAGAGATAATTCCATGGAGACATGCATCTTCTGGAGGAGGGAGCAGAGCCAGGCTGCTGCAGAGGCAGATGGAGCTGCCCCACTGCTCCCAGTGCCTCCCACCATCCCCACAACTGCTCAGACCCACACCAACCACTCCTAAACCCCACCAGCATCCCAAAACCCCTTTAGACATAAAAAATACCCCATCAAAACAACCAGGGCCAGCTTGGACAGAGCCTGGATCAATCTGGGATGATGGGAGGTGTCCCTGCCCATGGCAGGGCTGGAATGAGATTGGCTTTAAGGTCCCTTCCAGCCCAAACCAGTCCGGGATTCTGGGATTCCATGAACTTAAGTGGAATTAAACAACGTTGGGGTGGGTTTGTTGGTTTTTTTGGTTTTTTTTTTTTTGTGCTCCCTGCTTACGATGCAAAAAAGCCTTCAAACCCAAAACTGCAGTCCTGTTTCATCAGTTACATAATTACTCTGCTAGCACTAATTAGCAGCTGACTGTAAACATAACTTTCATCCCAGAAGACATTCCCTGTTCGGAGCGCGGCTGAAAATGCAAGTCAGGCCCCGCTCTGGTGCTCCTTCCAATGTGCTTAATAATCCTCAGCACTCATCTCCCCGTGCTCAGGAGAATTTATAGTGGCAAGGCAAGAGAAAAGCCGAGCAATGTTCCATTGGAAATTAGGAGGAAAAGCAAATGCTGAGGGAAAATATGCTCAGATGGGCAAAAAAAATAAAATAAAATAGTGTACCTGGGCCAAAGAGTGACAAATTGCTCCTTTTTAGGAGACCTTTTTAGCCGAGGGAGGCACTGAAGAAATGCCATGTTCTACTCAGCAGAAAAATCAGAGATGGATGCAATTAAATCCCTGAAGGTCTGAGGGAAGTGCAGCCGCAGGGATGGGAGCAAAGGGAGGGATCTGCCTGCAGATAATTAAATGTTCATTTTGGTGCCAGCCGGATGGGAGGCCAGACCTTGAAAAGTGGCAGTTTGTGGGGTTGTAGAGAGGTGGGGATGAGGACAGCTTTCCCTAAAAAAAACCTCACTCCCAAAAGTCCCTTCCCTTCATTTTCCACAAGGTCCCACATGGAACACAGGATGGGGCCGGAATCTGCAGGAATCTCCCACCACGGAGAAGCGAGGTTGGAATGGCACTGACAGAGATCCCACAAAAACCCTTCACATATCCAGGCAACACCCCAAGGAGGGCTGAACTCCCAGGAATCACCGTGGATCCAAGGGATAACATCAGGAGGAGTCACTTCATCCTGGGAAAAATGTTAGAGGGACCTCGTGAAGCCTCGGCAGTGATCGGGCTTGGGGTAATGCCTGCAAGATTAAAAAAAAGAAATTATTGAGCAAAGGGGAGGGACAGGAGCATCCTTCTAATCAAACCATTTCAATCCCAGATGCACCACCCCAAAATTCCCTGCTGGAATATTCCCTGCCAAGTTCAACATCACTGCAAAGGGTTGCTATCGTTTGCTACATTAAAAAAAAAAAAAAAAAAAAAAAAATCATTATCCCTTAGCTTAGCATCATTCTCCGGGAAAAAACTGCCCAAAATCCTGGGAGCTGGGTGATGGCAATGCCTGAAGATCCTGAATTAACCAGTTCCTGAGGCCAAATTGAGCAAATTACTGGAGAATCTTTTAAAAAATACAAAGTTAAACCTCCCCAGAAACTTTCTGACTCCAGAGCACAGAAAATCACATTCAGTTTCTTCCAAAACTGGGAAGTCTCTTCCTCCCAGTGCAAAATAAAAGGTTTGGGGATAGATCAGATGGAATTGATTTAAGGAAAGAAGGAGTTAATCAAATTGCTGGATTCAGCACAAATTTCCAGGGGAAGCTCCCTGGCCCTTCCCAAGGCACATCCCGGTCCCCTGGATAGCAAATCCTCCCTGGATGGAGAAGTCAAGCGGTTTTTAAGAACTTCAGTAACTTCCCAACTTCTCCCAGAGAATCCTTGTCCTGGACTTCACCTCCAGAGCTCATTTCTAGTACCTGAATGTCATGGAAATTTAAACCAATGCCGGTAGAAATTAAGATGTTAATGAGAGAGGATTGCCACTGCCAAAGGAGCATTTGCACCGGACTCAGGAAAACCAGAGCGAAAATCCTTCCTCTACCTGAGTCCAACTTTTGAGCCAAAGTGGACTGGAAGGGAAATTCCCTGAGGATTAGTCATTAAAAACCACTTTTCTCCCAAAAAATGGAGTCCTGGGCACCCGGGGTCTCCATCCTGTCCTGCTGGAAAGACGAGGTCAAGGAGCTGAACGTGCCGGGGCTTGGGACGGGGAGTTCAGGAAAACCCCAGGAATTCCCAGAGATCCTCATCAGGCTGCTCTGCGGGAACCTGGATCTGCAATTTATCCCAGAATTTCCACCCAAAACCACCTTCCCGCAGCGCTGGGCGCGGGGAGCGGATCCTGCCCCGGGATTTTCCGCCGTTCCCCGAGCTCCAAGGACAGCGGGAGACCCTTCGAGTATCAAAGGGATTTGGGAGAGGCTGGGGCAGGTCGAGCACGGAGCTTTTCTTGCCCCAAATGACGCTGGTGGTGATTAATGAACCAACTCAGCCTCCTCTCCACGAGGCGGAGGTCACAAACGAAACATCCTGAATTCCCAGGGAAAAGTGGATTTTTTTTTTTTTTTTTTTTCCCCTTCAAGGATCCAAGATATCAAATTCTGTCCGGCAAAGGCTCGCCCGGAGCCAGCGTTCTGCTCGGACTAATTATTTGCATCTTCCCCGCTTTTGCAAACCTACAGAGAGAAACCAGCTCACCATTTCTCCATTCCCGGGGTTTATTTTATTAATGGAAGCACCGGCAGAAGAATGACAAGTTGGTTTTAATGATGCCATCCCCTTAATTTCTGCGGAGCAGCAAACGAACCTCGTTAGAGAGTGCGTGTGTGTGTGCAGCTTGTACGTACAGGCAGGAGCACTAACGAGCTTGATTTGCTGATCAGCAGATTTGGGAGTTATTTAAATTACTCCGCAGCTCTAATTTGTTTGGAGAAAAAATAAGAATTAATGATTTTCCCATCAGCGTTTCGAGCCGACCCCCTCGTTCCCCTGCCGAAGCAACAGGAGAGGGAATTTGGGAGCAGAAAACGCTGCCAGCAGGGAGCTGTGGGATGAAGATTTCAAATTTTGGGGAAGAATTAATCCCTGGAGCACCTGCACCCAGCCAGAAGCTGGAAAACACAGACCCAGCTCAGCTCCACCATCTGCCAAGGAGAATCCAGCTCCTCCTTCCAAAGATGTCTCTGCCAGCTCATCCACAGCTTTATATTCCCAATTCTTTGCTCAAACCTCTTCTTCAAACCAAATCACTAAATTTGGATATTTGGAGCGGGCAGCTCCTTCAAACACACAGCTTCAGGTGGAAATCTCCATTTTTTCCCCTCTCGTATTTATCATTTCCATGGTGAGAGGGATGTGGGGGGCCCCAGAGCCCCGCAGAGCTCTGACAAAATCACAGGAAAAGAAAAAACAGGATAAAAAGGATAAAAAAGCTCCACGAGGGAAAGCTCCAACTTTCCAAACAGGCAGATTCCATGAGGGGAAAAGTGGTGCCACTTGCAGCAGCTGTCAGGAAAACAAAACAACACGAAACAAAACAAAAAATTAAAATGCAGACACTAAAGAGAACAATAAAAAATGGGAAGATATTTTCTTTAAACTGTGGTTATATTTCTTTCCGCTATAGTTTGTGTCACTGCTTCCTCCAGATTTATTCCCTCCCTCCCAGAAAAAAAAGGGTCAGAAGTTTCTAGCAAGCCAAAGATGTTTCTCACATCCAAAGCTTTCCTTGGAAAACTTTGCTTTCCAGCCAATGTGAACTAAAAATAGCCGAGAGAGATTTCTCAATTTTCCAAGACAACTTCATGTGCTTAGTATGAAGGTCCTGAAGCTCCTCCATCAGAGTTCTCCTTGGAAAAATTCCGTGTTTGAGGCCAAAGAGAGGCTGCTCCACCCATTCCAGAACCACAATCCCACCAGGATCCCACAGGATCCAGCTTCTTCCAGCAGCCACAGTCACCCCTGGCCCAGCTCAGCCTCCAGCTCCATCCCAACATTTCTCCCTCCAGCTGAACCCCAAAATTTCCCCCTCGTCCTCCTCCTCACTGCTGCTGGGTGATCTCCACATGGAAGGACAAATCCCTGCCTCAATCCAGGCAGGAATTGCAGTGCCTGGTACCCTCCAGGGGTTCTGGCTGTCATCTCCAAACCATCACTCAGACAGCTCCCACCTGGGGACTCCATCCCTTCTCCCTCAGCCTCCTCCTGCCTTCAGCCTTGCTCTGAATTCCAGGGGCTGTTTCTTTTGCCCAAACTTCTCCTGCTGTTTTCTTGGGATGTTTTTTTTCCCATAATCATTCCAGAAGAAGCTGCACCTGCTGCTGCAGATCCAAGAAAAAGCTGCATTTTGGGCATTCCCAAAAATACCAATCCTGATCCGTGGTCGCAAATATACGATTATATATCATACGTGAATGGTTACAAATATATGAAAAATATAAAAGCTAAAATCCTGAGGCATCGCAGGGAGCGGGTGGAGAGGGTTAGGCTGGATTTTAGGAACAGATTCCCCTGGGAAAAGGATCCCCACAGGCAGAGCACCGTCAGGTTTTAGGCTTGGCTCAAACTTGGCTCCCATTTGAAGCCGAGCTCAGCGCCGCCGCCGCTGCTGGGGAAAGGCAGGAAGGCATTTGATTTAATAAACGCTGCAATTCCAATTATCCACATTAAACATGACTGCCCTGCGCAGGGAGCAGCACCGGCAGCGTGTTCCAGGGAAGCTGCTCTGTCAGGCCGGCGTTCCTGAGGGGAGCGGCAGATGGAGAGCGTCCATCTGCGGTGCCCGTCTCCATTCATCCAGCCTGGGCTCTGATTCCCACTTTCCTGCCAGGGATTGGGAGCGCTGCACGGAGCAGATTGGCAGGTGGTAATGACGAGTGTGGAAAAGCTCCTGGCAGCGCTTCCCTCCCTGCTCGGCAGGCTCTGACCCGCCGGAGGTGGCACCTGGGCAGGGAGGAATGAAAGGGAGAGCAAATGGAGCCACGCTCGCTGGGCTCTGCCCCAAGGATCGGCTCGGATGGCAGCAGGAGAAGGGTTTTTAATGTCTTCAGCTCTGCAGGAAACGGACACAGAGCACAAATTAATGCCCCGGGTTCCTGCAGGGCGAGGAGAGATGGGGAATGGCTTTGTACGTTTATATCGTTCTTTTGTTGTTTGTGCCATTGGGGAGGGAACCCCGGAATGGTTTGGGTGGAAGGGACATTAAAGGGACATTAAAGCTCATCCCTGGCATCCCAGTGCCACCCCTGCCACGACAGGGACACCTCCCACTGTCCCAGGCTGCTCCAACCACATCCAATCCGGTCTTGGGCACTGCCAGGGACCCAGGGGCAGCCACAGCAAATCTGGGAATTCCATTCCAGGGTCTCCCTAGCCTCCCAGCCAGGAATTCCTAATTCCCAATATCCCATTCATCCCTGCCCTCTGGCTGTGGGAAGCCATTCCCTGTATCCTGACACTCCAGGCCTTGTCCCCAGCCCCCCTCCAGCTCCTCTGCTCACCCAGCAGTCCAAATGGGTTAAATCCCTGACAAATTTTTGGGCTGCTGCTCTCAGTCCCGGGTCAGCCTTTCCCCTGACACAGCTGCCCCACACTCTGCAGGGAAGAGCCCCAGGATCAGCTGCGAGCTGCACACTCAGAGCATTCCCATCCCTCCTCAGGAGCAAAGCAGCTGCAAAGATCCTCCTAAATTTGCTTTGAAAGGCATTTGTCAGGTTCCACGTTCAGCCAAATCGATGAATCAGATTCCAGCAGAGAAACAGAGTGATGAGGGCTGGCTGATCCTGGCGTTTTCCTCCTCAGTGGAGGAGAAGGATTTTTTCTTTACAATTTTGTTTGCTTCAGCTTCTCTCTCCATGAGGTGGTGACAGCCCCAGGCAGGGGTGACTCAGGACTTGGGACCCTGGGGGTTCTTTGAAATCTCCCTTCAACATAAAAATACATTTCCCAAATAGCACAGCTATGTCCAAATTGAGCGAGGAGGATGCTCCAGGGGCATCAATCAGAGAAGGAAAACACCATCAGGACTTTCCTGGAGTCAGTGGAAAAGGGTCAGAGCCTGAACGGACCTGCTCAGCTTTGGCTGCTTTAATGATTCCCTCACTCTTTTCTTTTACTGGTGATTTCTTCCTCTGCTGGCAGTGTTTCTCTTCCTTGATCCAATAATGCCGATATTCCTGAGATTGAGGTCTAATAAATCAGGAAATCCCAGAGTTTGCCTGTTCCTACAGTGTGGGATACGCACAGTGCAGCCTGGGAGTGCCCAAGGCCAGGTTGGATGGGGTTAGTGGAAGTATTCAAGATTCCTTCCAACCCAAACCATTCCATGATCCCTCAATCCTGTGGGTGACCAGAAGCCTCCGATAGCTCATTTCTCAGCAACAAACAGCAATAAAACGCCAGCAGCTTTCGTTGTCCTTTTTGTTCAGGGCTTGGAGCTCCATCTGCGCCGCTCCCAAACAGAGGCAGGGTCAGCGCGTTGTGTTTGGGGGAAGGGAAATGAGCAGCCTGCCTGGAATCCTTCCCTTTGCCTTTCCTGCCTGGAATCCTTCCCTTTGCCCCTTCAGTCTCATCAAGGGCACCTCCCTGCAGATGGAAACGCGGGCTGGCAGGAGCTGCGAGCTGCCGCCGCTACCTTCTGTTCCCTCCCGCTTTGCCAGGACGGATCCCGTCCCCAGACAGGCTGGAATTCGTGCCAGTGGCAGACAGTCCCATTGGATTAGGCCTTCCCAGGTTCATCCCGGCAATTTGCTGTTTGTTCCCCCGGTGCTCTGGGCCTGTCAGATCCGGATAACCCAGCCCGCAGCAGGACGCTGGATCATTGTTTGTTTTTCATGGATATGGGATAATAAGGTTCAATTTAAACAAAAAAGATCAATTTTGACAAAAAAGATCATCAGATTTTCTGCAAGAGATTTCATGCCCCAAAGGAGGGGCATGGGATGAGAACACTCTGCAAAGAAAAGTTTAGTTGAACTCAACTTCACCCATCCCAATTTCAGCCCGGAATTCCAAATCCCAGTAATTACTGCTGCATATTTCTCCATCCTGCAGCACATTATACAAATGGAAAAACAAATTTCCATCTCCCAGCTCCAACTGTCCTCGCTAATGGCCAAGAGGGGAAATAATGATCAGGGCAGCAAAACCAATATTTGGGCAGCGCTTCAACATCGAGGCCAAACGAGGGGAGAATCCAAAAGGATCCCAACCCCATCTTCCAGCCACTGGACTGAGGGACTCAACCTCCCCCCAAAAAAGGCAAAGTAAGCAGAGAAGTGTAGCCAGTTGCCATGGAGACAGCAAGATATGAAAGCAAGAGCTGATGGAACCTTTTGAGTTATTTAAATGCTTGTTACAACATTATGCAAAAGAGCGGAGGAAAGACAGCGGCGGGGTTAACGTGCTGGGAAGGAAAACTGTCGTAGTGGGATGAGCAAGGGAACAACTCAGGAGTCAGGAATAGTCAGGAAAAAGGTTTGGTTAAATGGAGCCATTTGGAATAATGAGATAATTATGCCCTCTTAAATTAACGGGGAAATTTGTTGTGAGGGGCGGAGGAAGGAGGGAGTGGTCGCTGGGCTGCGGGGTTGGGGTGACATCATTCCTCGACAGGAGTCCTCCTCCAGCACCTCATCTTCATCCCCTCAGCACCTCATCTTCATCCCCTCAGC